>JAANDH010000284.1:274370-302388 GCA_011799765.1 Nymphaea thermarum | reverse complement strand
AATGACATTTACTAATTCCACTCTTTCCTCAAAATATCTCACATTTTCAAGCAACTCTTCAAGAGTCTTTTCAAAAGTTTGAAACATCAAATTTTCAATATTTTCTACACCGCATATAGAATAAAAAAAAGATGTTTAAGTTAAAACAAAATGCATCAATGATAAACATAGCCCTTGGGTTGATTACCCCCGGTAAAGGTGCCGGGAACGGTCGACCCTCGTACCGATGGGCGAGTCCCTTTCTTTCCTATTTTAAAACAAAAACCTTATTTTTCTGGAGCACTCCAAAACCAATGAAAATTTTGGGATGCAAACAAGGGCATAGTCACATGACTTGACAAGAAGACCCCTCACATGTACCACGACATGTAAAGGTCATGATAACACAATTTCTATTCATATACAAGACATGCATAAACATATCATTCTCATTCATTTCATTCACATGCACATCATTCACATACATTTCATTCACATTCTTTTCATTAGCTTCAGTGAATTGCCTATTTCTGTGAGTGCAAACACATGCACGTGCACACCGCAGGCGGCCTATAGCTGAAAGACAACCCCGTAGTGGTCTGAAACAGTTTGGATCCATTCCCGCTGCAGCGGTAGAGCACTCGTCCATGGATGTGTGAATTCCAAGGAGAGATACTTGGCCTTTCTTAGGATACCCAGTTTGAGAAGGCGGGAGCCCAACGCTTCAAGCACATCACACACAATACCCTGGAGCCTTGCACCGCCTGCGCTCCGAACAGGCGAAACCAGTGGCGAAGGTGGGACAACTCCCAAACACAATGCCACAACCCACTGGTCTCTCATCTCTTATTCTTCATTCTTATCATTAAAATTGCACATTCAGAAAATGACTGACTAGCTCATGAGGTTGGTTCACTTCACGAGTGTGCACCCACACTTCCAATTGCCTCTGCATGAGAGCTACACATATCATTAACATTATAAGCTAGCCGTCATAACAATACAGATACAACTACCCTTCAATTTCATTCATTTGCATTCATGCCCACGTCAATGCATGTGCAACATATCATAACATTCACAATCACGCACATCAATCACATTTTTCAAAACTTAGCCAAACCATGAAGAGTAGTCTCGATCCGTGATTGGCTCGTAGTTGTCATAGACAATTATCATTCTAGGATGCTTTCCAATGCACAATTGGGGTCGAAGAGAAACTCGACTCGATACCCCACCTCATCTGCCCTAAACAGTTATCAATTCTAGGACGCACATGCAAATGTGTAGTAGTTTTCAAAACAAGTTTTTAATAGCTTTCCAAAACAAAATTTATCACATAACAAATCATTCGCATGCATGCATACATTTACTCACAACACAATCGTTCAATCACATCACAATTGTAGGATCCCATGATCATGAAAACACACATTCACAAGTTGGTCCCAGGTAGAGATTTGCCTGAAATGCCGCCATACCTGTCGCGTGTCCACAAAACACTTCAAAACTCTTCGAGCTTCGAATCTGGTCGCTCAAGGTCTACGGGACGTGCCCGGTGTACCTGCAAACATAAGCAAGAGATAAGATTTTTACTAGTTTCGCTTTACAATCTATACAAGTGTAAAATATAATTATTGAGGTATGTCATCGTCTCAAGAAGGTGTCGACGAGTAGTACCTACTACTCGACCCACAAAACCCTCCAATAGGCCTCTACCCAAAACATTGAGGTTGACATCAAATGATTCAAGCTCCGCACTATCGATTTGAACCAATCACTAATCTGTTTCTCCCATGCTTCCTTAGTTAAGGCGTCAACCTAACATACCTACTATTTCCCAACAAAAAACGTGCGTGCACTTCAACAAAAGCATACTTCACAAGTTCGCTAACATGGTTCTAAATCTTCTCCACACCACAATAATTTCTACCATGTTTTTCAATTGCTTCAAAAATCAACTCATCATGCTTAAAAGATCATTGTAGACATGGATTATCATCCCTAAAAAATAGTCATAGACTTTCCCCAAAATAGCAACATTGCTAGCATGCATCCTAAATAATAAATTCTTAATTCTAGCATGCTCAATCAATAATTATATGTACTCCAATAACAAATATTCGACAATTTAGGCTTGATTAGGCCTCGCTCACCGCAATTTTAGAGTCCAAACCGTCGTTGTGTTCTTGGCAGCCACTTCAAGTGTTCGATGTTCCCTTGCGGCAAAAATCATGCAATGCCGCCACCACCAACGACTTCGCTTAACTGTTATGAGGGGAAGACGTGTCCCCAAGCTGCAATTCCAACCCAATAACAGGAAGGAGGTGAAAAATAGCGAAAGAGAGTTAAAAAGGAGGGTCTGTCAAGAACAGAAGACATTCGGCTGTGAGATAAGTTGTTCGGTTGAGGGAGAACGTAGGTAGAAGGAGACACTGACAGAGAGAGAGGACGAAAGAGAAAGATCGAGAGAGACGAGAGGACAAGAGAGAATACATAGAAAGAGAGCGTGACAGTGACGGAAAAAGGGGGGAACAACACGGGAGAGAGAGGGAACGGTACGGTGAAGGGTGAGAGAGAAGAAGAAGAAAGTAAAAAGAGGGAAGGACCGGCGTTTCTCGTATGTGAGCCAATGCCGCCGCTGTTAACCTCCGTCGCCACTGCTCAGTCCTCCGCCTTCTTCTTCTGTGTGCTTTGTGCAACCCAACGGGACGAGGGAGACACTGAGGTAGACGAGGGAGAAAAGGGAAAGACAAGGGAGGAGAGGCGTCGGGCTCCTCTTCGTGGGTGGAGCTCGGGTCCGGGTTTGGTCCCTGATCTGACCCAACCTACAATGCCGAGCATTACATATATAGTATACTATTAGCACATATATATATATATATATACTATGGATATATACATATATGTTACACTTGTATATATCCTTAGTATGTAACTATGTTATATAATATGCATCTATGTCACATGGGTGCGGGTGAGGCTAGAGCATGTATATATATATACACATTATTTGTTATATATGTAATTTTATTTGTGTATATTTTTATTTTTAATTTTTTTATCAAGCTTACCTTAATCTCATCAAAATTCAAAGTTTTATTAAATAGAATAAGGGGGGGGGGATTGGATCCTAGAAAAACAAAATAGTACAAAATAACATTACTATTGAATATTATAGTACAAAAATTACTGTCTTGTTCATAATAGATAAAAATAGCATTTTTTTTCCTCAATAGAAGAAACCACATCTTCTGTTTGAAGAAAATCTTACGTGCAACAACATTTTATATTCTACTAAATGACAACACAGTGGCACCTGTGGCTCAACTTTCTAACTCTGCCACTGATTTCCATAAGAGAGAAAAGACAAATCAGGTAGCTCTTCACAATTTATATCTTCAAATGTACAGGTGTTCTTGTGGGGCTAGTTGCCAAATAAAATTTCCGGTAACCACTCAGTGAGTGAACAAATGGCAAGCCCTCAACCCAATAGCTAACACTATCTAAAGAACTAGAAACAACATTGTCATTCCATGCAGCTAAGTTGGAAATCAGCACATCAACTTTGCTTCTCTTGCACCAATACTTGAGAGGTCCTGCAAACAGTGGTTGAATAACTTAAATTTTTAAAAGTATCTCAAATATACATAGCAAAAATATATGAAGGATGCCAAATTCAACTATCTGCAATAAAAAAATGAAAAAAAAAGATGAACCCTATACATGTGCCATCACAAATTGAGCTCCTAAACAAGTTTAATTATACAAACTAAAATGCAAATCCCTATCTAAAGTTTTCTAATTAATTCACAAATCTTAAATCCTGAAAGGCAACATAAGATCATAATTCAATACACAATAATAACTAACCAAATCTAAACAACAAAAGAATGTGCATAGACAATCACTCACACACACAAGACACATTGTTGATCCTCATCCAACTCCAAGGCCACGAGGCAATTCAGCAACATGCAAAGATCGTTTGAGCGAGTGTCTCATCAAGAACAGAAATGCGACTCACCTTTGACCATGTCATGGCACTGCAGCAGCACATGAGCATCGCGCTTCTGCCACTTGATGATCACATGATCTTCCCCAACCACATTGCCACTCCAATTTGTGAAGACGACTCCCCCGGCCAGAGTTGACGTCATCTTGCCGGAGAATGGAGAAAACACTTGAACCGGACCATTTGAATTCCAAGAAGTCGCACTACAATTTTATGCTCCAAAGGGTGACGTGTGACCCCTTGGGATCAAACTCTTTTTAATATGCACTATAATGGGCAATATTGTATGGACTTGCTTAAGAAGTCACTTAAACAGAGGAAAAAGTTATAAAGCTGACCAATTTAAGGAATTAAAGAATAAATGACCATCGAAAGGATGAGCAAGCATAAAGAGAAACCAAAGATTTGCACAAAATAGTAAGTCGAAAATCTTTTTCACATGATTTGAAATGTAAACGCTTCAAATTGCAAAAGAGGATCATAAAACTCCACAGTCCAATGCAGCCACCGATGTTTCATCTTTGAAGGCTCATTGACTGTGTATCACTTCAGATGGATGACCAAAGTGATTCACTGCTTGTTCTCCTTCCATATTTTTGTTCTACTGCGCCATAAACAATTATGAAGACATGTAGAGTCTCCCCCACAAAAAAACATATTCAAGCATCCTACGCACTCAAGAGAGAAAGGGGCTAGCCTTTCAATAAATAAGAGGCTTGAAGTGAGAAACAAAACAAAGTAAAGATACCGATGCAGAAGAAGAGAAACAAACACACAAAGTAAATGCCTCATATACATTCTAAAATATAAATCAGTGTAACCATGCCATGCGCAACTAACATACATATTCAAAATCACAAGCTCAATGAAGAAAACGCGACACTTAACAATCAGACACCAACCACTCTAACTAAGATTCAAACAAGCATGAAATAAAAAAACTACCCACGTCCCCACTGGATTAGACTACAAATAAAATATGCACCTAATGAAGGCCAGTCAAGCACCACAAGAAGAAAGTCCTAACAATTGACCTTCAACAATAGTCTCACATGATGAGGACTCTAGTTAACTGATGCACTACATGAAACTAACTCTAAACTGAGCACGACCATAGGCTGGAATCACATGGAACATAAAAAAAGATACATACTGAACCTAGGTCTCAAAGTTTAAAGACTCTAAACCTGTTTGACACTCACCAATATGACCTGACCTTAACACGATTCCAAATGGAACCAAGTCCCAACCTGTACAGAGAAAGTTCAAGGGAGGACCCAGCAGCATGGTGGACAGTGTGCTCGATGATGCTTGAAGATGGAACACCTTCTCTTAATCTCACTTTTGACACTTGAAAATTCTTTACGCCAGCTAAGAAGAGCAAACAAGGAGGGATAAATATAAGGAAATCTACCGCATGCTGGAGATGGGGGGGTTGTTAAGATGAATGGTTAGATGGCTAGATTATGTGCCGGTAACACCATAGGGCCTTCTCAAGCATATCCAACATTTTAAAACAACTAAACGTAGCAAAACTACAAGAAATAGTGAGCTAGTATAAGATTATGTAAATGAAAAAAATCAAATCAAATAAAATCTATAATCACATTTCAAAAAAACTACTACCTAAACAGATATGAGAAACAGGACCCATGAGTGAGAAGAGGGGATTAAGTGTGATGCCCTTCAAATTTGTGTCCATAAGGGAAACCAAATAAAATCACGTGCTTACCTATGTTCTCTCTTAGTTTCCTTATTGCTCATCCACATCGTCCCAAATTATCCAACATATGTCTAGCTAGAAACCAAACTCAACTAAACTAAGAATCAAAATCAACTAAAATCAAACTAAGACTCATATGCAATTGACGACGCTTTAAAAATTTCACCAAGACGCCCTAGGAACTAATACCTCTAGACAACAAGACTAAAACATCAAGTTAAGACATAAAGATAGCTCAACTTGCAGTGAGATAAACATGTATATATATATATATCATACATGTACATACATAATATATTAAATAATGTGTCATATAATATTGTATAAATATATATAATATGTAACATTATATATACATATTGTACATTACATAATATGTTATAATTACAACATATTATATTATACACAAGTATTATACTACTTGTACATAGACGTTATATTTCACATAATATATATAATATACATGTATATTATATATACGTAATATAACATATATATTGTACATACATATTATAATGTATAATACTATATTCCAGTATGACCTCTAATAACACAACACCAGTTGCCTTATATTAAATGGGATACTACTAAAAAACAATAGTGCTATGTTCGGTAGAAAGCTTTGTCAATCCATGAAGTTTGGAAGACTTGAACACAAATCACAATCATTTGCTGATTTATATGTAAAAAAAGGTAACTCAACTTCGGAAATTGTAAATCTAATGAGACGCACAAGGATGATTGAGAGGATTCTTAGTTATTTGCATGCCAAGCATTGCATGCACAAGCAAGAAGAAATGACCAGGCTGCACACATAACCTATGTCACCAGCTTGCAGTTGCTTTGACTGAATGATGATGTGACACCTTCCAACACATACATCCTACTGTTATTATTTGGCGAAAATCGAAATTGAAATACCCAATCCTTTCCATTTGCATCCTGAATCCTAAGAGGCAGTCCTTCAGGACGAGAAATTGCCGGGAAGTATGTCTGTTCAAGACTAAGAATTGCATAAGAATCAAGCATATGAGTGTACCAAAAACCAAATTTCATTGAAGGAAGTCTAAGGAAGAAAGCAGCTCTAAACAAGTCAGACGCTCTAGTATATGGCAAAACAAGAGGACAAAAAAGTCTAACATGGTCTTAGTTTCAAAAAAGACGACAATAAAAATTTCAGTAACATACCTCTGCACACTTTTTTGGCAGCACCAGGCGCCCTATCCGACCTGCATCACTAGCACTCAATGTTTTCTCCAATAAACGGGTGATAATAGAATTTGAGCTTACGAAAGGTCAAGGATCACATGGAGGACTTGGATTCACTATAATATCAACAAATCAAGTGCAAATTTTGGAGTGAATCAATCACGCCAAGCAAATATGCTTTATGGTACAATTCCCAAACTACGTAGAAGTGGATACTCTCCTGATATTTTCTGAAGCTCCTGATTGCTGCTGATCCTTGGCCAATATCTAGAAAGGATAGACTGATTTCTTGCCGGTCCTTTGCTGCGATGCCTTGCCATGGTGGCTGATTTTTTGCCTCTTTAGAAAAGTCCAGTCCAGTATCTATGTCACACGGAGAGTACTCACACAGTATGGGTATGGTACCGGTACGCCTGTGGGTACGGCAGGGGTGCTGCGTCGACTGTACCAGATAGGTCAACACACCCAAGGTCATTTTCGACCTTTTTTAGAGTCGGCCAAAGTTGACCGAATCAATTCTGTCCGATTTTAATGTTAACTTTTTTTTTTTTTTACATTTTCATTATTTTAATGTTTTTAACATTAAATATATCGAAACCCTAAAAGTCTAAAACCCTTTTTTGTTTTGTTCCATCTCGTGTGTTTCTTCTTCTCTCACCGACGACCACTCACGACAAACGGCAAAGAAAGGGGCGGAGACCAGCGGCTGCAGGCGGCGACCACGGTAGACTATCTCCGGCGACGATCTCTTCAGCCTCTGAGGTTCCTCTCTCTCTCTCTTGGCCGATCGGCCGACGGTGGCGCTAGTACACTCCCTTTCCCACCGGAACCGGCTCACCTAAGACTCTCGTCCAGTTCAACCTCTCTTCTAACTTCGTGAACCCCTTATCGGGATTCTAAACCTCTCGTTCAATGTGTTCTCTTTCGCTCCCTATCTTTCTCCGTCTCTCAATCTAAATACAGTATGCGTATTTGTGTTTTATGCATTCGTTTTGGGCTAGTTTGATTTCCCATTTGTGTTTGTTGCAATTTAGTTTCTGATCTAGTACATATATTTTATTTTTATGCATTAGTTTAAGCTAGTTTGGTTTCCCATTCATGTTTGTTCATTGCAGTTTAGTTTCTGATTAGTAGCAATGTTTGATTTGTGTTTCTACTTAGTGTTTTTAGTTTGAGGATTGTTCGAGACCATGGTTTCGTTGTGGATTTCCCATTTGTTTGTGATTTCCCATATTTATCTCTGGTTTTGTCATTTTTTAGGAACCCATTAACAGTCGTTTAAACTTCTGTGCTGGTTTTTCTTGTGAGCAGTCGAATAGGGTCTGCACAACATTGTTGCATTAGGTTTGTGTTTTTTTTTTTCATTCACCAAAACTCTTGTCTATCGTTTTGGTTTTATTTAGGATCGGGCAAGGAGCCAAGTATTTTTTTTGGGCAATTCATTATATGTTTTTATATATATATATGTCCGCGTGTGTGTACAACCATACCCCCGCACCTAATTTTTTTGAAAATGCTCTATACCCGTACCAGTACCCGCACCCATACCTATGTGACATAGTCCAATATGAAAGCTGGAAGTATTTCGCTGTTGCAACATTGATGGTTCCTGTCATGAGATCCAGAAGGCTTGCTTGAATCCCTTGCTTCATTGTCCTTCAGAGAAGCAGACCGTTGTGTTACATTTTGGCATGAACCAGATGATTCATGCTTTTGACCATCAAGAGATTTCTTGAGCTTATGATCATGCTGCTTTCAGTTTCATGGATCATTCTTCCTTTCACATGCTTGGTATCCAGCAAGCCTCCTATGTTATCTTGAACCGATGCACCTAAAGGACTCCGCACATTAATTTCTGAATTCCCAATGTCAATCTTGCTTGAAGTTACCACCTGCTTCCTTTTCAAATACATTTCGGTTCTCAACAAAGCAGGTAGATGCCTGCTCCAATTCTAGGAGTTTCTCACCTACCTTTTCCGTTCTAGGATACTTCATCGTAGAACATGAGTTGGAATTCCAAGATAAGGAGTGCAAAAGCCCAGGAGATTGCTATACCTGTCCAAGTCCAGAATTTGGCAGGAGCCTGACTCCATTTTTTTTTTGTATATTGATCTGTCAAACCGTCAACGGAAGGAAGAGGAGATAACCAAAAAGGCAGCTTTAACTGATTTGATGCCCAGAGAGCAAATTGATGAAATATGATAGAACAGAAACAAATAATAAGCAAAGCATCTAAAAGAATGGGGAAATTTTTTTGTACAATCCATGCAGTCCAGAAGAAAATCTTTCAGTATATCACAAAAACCAACTAGCAATAGCCTATAGAGGACATGCTGATTTTCTAGAGGTGAATTTTTTCCCCAAAAAATCAGATCATTCTTCCCAGGATGTCTGGGACATAAATCTTATCAGGCTTCCAGCCAATGATCATAAAATCCGATGAAAGTTGTTGAACGAGAGCTCATTGCTGCATCCATGTGGCAGTTGTGGAATCAGCAGTCAACCATACAGCCCAAAGCCACAAATGTGCTGCAATCATGTAACATCAAAATATATATGAGACTTCTTTTTTCCAACAATTAAAAAGCTTACTGCATTAAGCGAACTTGTCTTGGCACAAGAAATGCATTCTATTCCACCAGTATCCAGGAGCAAGAATGTATGAGCTGAAACGATGCACCCACAATGTAAACGCTGGAATAAGAAACGTTTGTTAAGGAAAGAAATTTTTTAAGTAATTCCAGAAACAACTTAGGGCTACAGTTTTTGACATAATGGAACCTCAATGTATCTAACCGCATTCTAAATAAGAGAATACAAGATGATGCTTGTGTTCCCAAGCATCACAACAGATATTAGTGAAATTCATCAAAAAAGTGTAGCCAGTTCCATTTGTAGGTTCTTCAACTTGCTACACTTTGATGCATGAGAAGTAGATCAGATCATATTTTTAACACAGGGCAACCAGAGTTGGTGTTACATCCCAGTTTCTAACCTTTCCACACGTCTCGCAGTTCCTCCACCAGCAGCATCAAAATGAAAATCTTCACAAAACCTTAACTCATCATACGCAGAACTACAAGATCAAAAGAGAGTTCTCAACAGAATGTGGCAGAATATTGGTTACTGCTTCCTAAGTGATTAAAAGAAAAGAAGAAAAAACCAAACACAGTTAACGCCATGGAGATATAGTTTTCAAAAGAGGTCCAAAGATGGACTATCAGTAAAGAAAATGATTCTGACGAAATTCTCTACAAAAAAAGCATAAAAAATAGGAAAAATATAATAGATCCCCACGTAACATGAAATCCCCAAATGGTGTAATAACTTGGTAATATCCAAATCTAGCAACAGCAAAGGAGCTCCATTCCTCTATGCATACGAAATTATAAAAGATAGAATTCTTCTCTACCGACCAATAGCTGCTAGTGATGGATAGCTCTTCACAATCACCACTACGACAGGCAAAGGTTCATTAGGGACATGTATGACGTGTAACCGACTCTCCAGCGCTCGACAAAAAAGGGGGTAGCCCACCGATGCTCCATTCCGTCAGAGGAAAAACAGTGTCCCACTTTACAGGCCAGATGCAAAATTAAAAAGGTATTTCCATATGCATGCATTTAAACAAATAAGAGAGCTTCATTCTTTACAAAATTCGCCTAGAACAGGGAAAGAGAAACTGCATTTTCTGCACACTACCGCTTCAATAACCAAGAAATGATCGACTTCCGCACCAAATCAAAAGAAAAGTGAAGGCTTCTACAGTAAGACATATAGCTTTCCTTGTCGAATCTGCTCTAACACCGACACCCAGCACATCATCACCATGGGCGTACACTCCACACATACAGACTCCGTAAAAAATTCACAGAAAGAAAGAGCCAGATATCTTTTTTTTTTTTTTCAAGCGGGCGCCTATGTAATTCCACTGGAGAATATGAAAATAAATTGATTTTGGCATTCCTATGCAGATCCCAAGAGAATGCATAGGATGAAAGTTAAGAGATAAAAGTAGACCTCGTCTTAAGGGAGCCTACAAGTTGACCCCTTTTTGTATAGGAAAATATCGAATTCCGATAGAAGATATCAACACGTACATTTGTGCGGAAAATGTCGTGACGGGTCAAATCCAACATTAAATCTAACACTTCAAAATTCCTAACAGTTTCAGAGCGACAACTTAGAGAAAACCATGTGATTCCAAAGGCGGCAAACTTGTCACTTTGCCGAAAATTATGCAAAAATTAACGAGAAAAAGCTTCAAGAAAAATAAAATTCACATTTCTGGCAATCGCGACCCTTTGTACCCCGAGGAAATTTTATACACAAAAAATTCCAGCATCCATCAATTTAATCGTGCATCCATCAATTTAATCGTCTCAACGAGGATGTAAAAAACTGTTTCAAGAACGACAGAGATGTCTTCTTTACGCAATACCGGCTACAGCTAACGCCTTCCTTCAGCAGTACTATAAGATTAGCAAATCCACGCCTGAACGAAACACAGAAGGCAGAGGAACGAAAGAAGGAATGATCAAGAAGCACGAAATCCACATATTCGAACTAAATTCTCTACTATGTTAAAAGGATCGGACAATGCTCTGTCAGGACCGACAAAAAGAAGCGAGAAAAAGCTCGTGAAGAAAGAAAGTGACGTCGAAATCCACATCTCGTGAGCTAGACCGGCACCGATCAGGATAACGCCACTGAGAAACCCACCAAGAACGACAGTTTCCTCCGCTGATCTCCTAGTCGGGCAACGACCAGACGAAAAAAACGAAACAGAGGAAAAAGAACATACTGGCAGCGGTCACAGATCTCGGCCACGTCGCCGGACCTTAATCTCCATCCTTTCCACCACCTCTCCGACGACGAGGCGCCACACTTCGGGTTGAAGCAGATCTTCGAGAAAGAGGAGAGCGCAGCCATCTCCTCCAACTGGAAACAACAATAACCAGAACAAACTCTGAGCCCGTGAAGAGTATTTGTAGGGTGAACTAAAACACGCAACAACGCCAAGACTAGAAAAAGGAAAACCGCAAACTTCTTGATCAATCTTCCAGCAGAGCGAGAAAAGAGGGGAGAAGCAGATGGTTTCAAGAGTCTAACTCGTCTATGTCTCTTCAAGAGTCTAACTCATGTACGTCTCTTCCTCCTCCTCCTGTGTCTGCCACCGCCGCTGCTGCGGCTGCCGGTGCTTTGGCTGGCCTTTGCTCGTTCAATGCCATCGTCTCCCTCATCGCTGTCATTGATTCCCGTTACACCTTGGCATCTCATTTGCAGCGACCGTCATGCAGGCACGTAACGCCCTCTTACACATTTCACACACAGACAGAGGCTCACCCACCCAGCACTATTTCGTGTTGCCTCTTTTTCGCTCGTAAATCTTCCTCATCCTTTTCCTCCCAAAATCCTCTTCTCTCTCTCTCTCGCCCTGGGTCATTTGCCCGTTCTCCACTGCCCTCCGGGCCACTGCCATTTTATAAGTCTTGGCCTGATCCCAAAACACTGATCTCTCCTCTAGTTAGAACCTGCAGTAACCACAGAGGATTCAATCTGTGCTTTGGTAGGGTTGGACAGCTCGAGCCTTGTCCACTATACCTTGATATGGATGGGCTAGTTTCGCTGCATTCCGTTCTTTGACTTTGTATTTGTTGAATAATATGTGTTAGGTGGTATTTTTGAATATTTAATAGTTTAGGAACAGCTCTTTATAAATAAGTGTTTTATTTATGGACCTCTTTTGTAATTTGTTACTTTACCCTAATTCCCATTGAAAATTTAACATGAGATTAGGGCAGCTTTATTGAATACGATAGAAAGTTCTCTCTCTCTCATTCTGTTCTCTCCTCTCCCTTGGCTGCACGTAACATGGTATCAGAGCCAAGTTTCTTTCTTGGGACTGAAACCTCTCTCACCATGCTCATCCTCTGTCTCTTTCTCTTTCTCTTCTTCTATTCTCGTGGATAGTTTTGAGAGCACGACAGACTGATCATGCATATTAGGCTCGATCTAGGGTTTTCTTAAGCAAAAGATTAAAAACCCTAGATCGATGCCTTGTTGAAGTGGACGTGGATGGAAGTTGGAGGTGTCTCCCTCACGTGGCAGAAGTTTCCTTTGTGGTCAGTGGTCACTACTTGTTGAATGGAAGTTGCTGCAGCCATGGATATTACAACCTTTTTTTTTTTATCAGTTGTGGATTTGCCCTAGGGTTCTGTTAGTCGTGGATCTGTCCTTCCTTTTGTTGGATGTTGCAGCCGTCGATTTGCTCTAAGTTTCAATAAGCCGTGGATCTGCCCTAGGTGATATCTACCCTCCTTTTTGTTGTATGTTGCAGCCGCCAATATGAATTCTTTCTTTATCGTGGATCTGCCCTAGGTGAAAAAAAAAGGTATATTTTTTTGTTTATCGCAGAAAATCCTTTATCTTTTGCATACTTTATCTAGGGGTGAGTATCGGGCCGGGCCGGGCCGGCCCGCTAACAGTCGGGCCTGAAGCTCGGGCCCGGCCCGGTCCGTCGGGCCTGAAGCCCGGGCCCGGCCCATTTATATTGACGGGCCGGGCTTTATGAACAAATTCCATGCTCTTTTTTGTGTCGTGAATATAAAAGAGCAGTACTAGAAAATGCAAAAAAAAAAAAGCCCATACGAGAAAAAAAAAAACATGCATTTGCATGTTCTTCAGTAGTCAAATAAACGTGTAACACACAGATAAAAACTTCTTATACTTACCAAAATGTCAAACACTGACAGTTTTTTGTAACCAACAAAAAATAAGCCAGACAACAAAAACAACCCGCAACCAAATAAATTGCAACACATAATCAAAACAGAAAAAATCATACAAACAGGAAAACTGGAAAAGGAAAGAAAACTGAAAACCTAAAGCGAAACAAGGGGAAGGGGAGCCGCGCGAGTGGAACGCCGGGAAGGGGAAGACCTAATAAAAATTAAAAAATTATAAATTTCATAACGGGCCGTCGGGCCGGACCGGGCCGAAGAAGTGATAACCAGGCCCGGCCCGTTAAGATCTCGGGCCGGGCCGGGCCGGGTGAACTTCGGCCCGATTAACAAAATTCTCAGCCCATGCCGGGCCCGGCCCGACGCCCAGGCCTAACTTTATCGTCCCTTTCTGCGGTATATATATTAGTGTTCTCTTTTTGTGGGAGTTGTGATGGAGCCTGGACAACATTCTAATATGGAAGACAATTCTAAGATCGAGTCTCATACTGAATACAAGGTGGTTGGGAATCCTTTCTTCTATGGTTCTACTGTGAAATTAGATAGTCACAACTATGAAATCTGGTCACGAATGTTTATGATGTCTGTAGTAGGACATCGGAAAGACCATATCATTGAAGAAGGTGAACCGAGTGTTAAAACTGGGAAATATACCACATGAAAAAAAGATAATAGTATTGTTAAGTCCTGGATCATGAACAGTGTGCATACAGACATAGCTCCTACTCTTGCCTACTATACGACTGCAAAACATATGTGGACGTTCTTGAGACAAACTTATTCTCATGACAAGAATGTCAGAAAAATTTTAAAAGTTGAGGAAGAGTTACTCAAACTGCAGCAAGGTGAATTGGAACTATCTCAATACTTTGCTTTAGTTAAAGCTACATATGAACGATTAAAGGCTCTTCGACCTCCATGTCAGACATGTTACAAGAAGCATTTTGAGTAGACTATGGTAGCTAAGTTCTTGGCTGGTTTGTCCCCTAAGTATGAGGTAGCAAAAGTTCAGATGCTTACTGGAGCAGAAATTCCAGTTCTTGCTGAGACATATAATAGACTCAGTAGATTGGCTGTATCTCTCTCTCAGCCCTAGAGTGAGTCTCCTTCTGCAGCCTTAGGTGTGTCTGGAGGGCGTGGGCAAGCCACAAGGGGAAGAGGCTCAGGTCGTGGTGTAGGGGGCAGAGGAAGATTTCAATGTACATTCTGTGAAAAATTGAGACATTTGGAAGATAGATGTTGGGACAAGCATGGTAGACCGACTTCTACTTCCCATGGTAGGGGGGATCTAGTACTTTAGGGGGCAGAGGGACCATCTCTTCTTAGATTCCTGTAGGGACTGCCTAAACTTCTACACCACTTGGAGAGACTCATTCCTCGATGAATTCTGAGAACTCTATAGTGACTATGAGTAAGGCAGAGTATGATCAGCTTATGGCTCAACGATCTCTTCCTACCACGATGTCTACAGCTGTCTCCTCGGTCATGGTGGGTTCCTCTTTATCTGTTGCTAGTACTTCTTCCCATGAACCAGGTACTATGTGGATTATTGGTTTTAGGGCTTCGAAACACTTTTGCAGTCAGCCTCACGTATTTACTTCATTGCATCGTTTTCCACAGCCTCAACATGTTAGGCTTTCCCACGGAAAGCTTTCTCCTATTATGAGAATTGGGGATGTTAAACTTCCTGATTCTATCCTTCTTTCCCATGTTTTATATGCTCCAGAGTTTCCTGCTAACCTTCTATCTGTTACTCAGTTGACGAAAGATTTGCGTTGTAGAGCCAAATTTGATCATGGTTCATGTGTTTTTTATCTTATTCATGTTGATGTTTGGGGGCCAGCCGGGTTGTAAGCCGGACCAAATTTAAGTATTACCTTGTTATTGTTGATGATTTTTCTCGTCTTAGTTAGGTGTACTTGTTAAAAGAGAGGTCTGAAGTTATTTGTATTCTTCAAAATTTTATTATTGAAATAAAGACTCAGTTTGATTCCATTGTCAAAAAAATTCGCACTGATAATGCTTGTGAGTTCAAATCCAATACCTTGCTACAATTTTACACCAAATATGGAATATGTCCTCAATTCACTTGCCCCCACACTTCTCAACAAAATGGTATTGTTGAACGTAAACATCGTCAGCTACTTGACATGGCTCACACTCTCATGATACATAGTTGTGTTCCGACGCAATTTTGGGGTGATGCCATACTCACTGCATGTTACCTAATTAACCGTCTTCCATCCTCATCTATTGGCAATCAAATTTTCATTCAAGTTCTCTATCTAGATAGACCCCTGTTTTCCCTTCCACCCAAAGTCTTTGGGTGCACTTGCTTTGTTCACATCCTTGGTCCTAATAAAGACAAGCTTGGTGCACAATTAATTAAATGTATTTTCATTGGTTATCCAAAACACCAAAGGGTTATATCTGTTTTGACTCCCACATTCATAAGCAGTACATCAATGCAGATGTTACATTCTTTGAGTTATGTCCTTATTTTCACTCTACTCCATCAATATCCGACAGGTCGTTGTCTATGCCTTTACCTATCCCACCGGTTCCCCTGCAGTCTGTTCCTTATGATTCATTTCCAAGTGTCAGCAGATTCCATGATCCCCCACTGGTATACACCCGCTGACACACTCCTGCTCAGGATTGTCCACTAGTCGCTTCTCAGGATGTATGTATTTCTGATGTTACTACTCTTGCCCAGGATGCTCCTGACATGTCTTTGGACTTACCCATTGCTTTACGCAAAGACAAAAGACAGTGTACTTTTCATCTTATACCTCAGTTTGTTTCTACTACTAGTATTGGTGGGCGTCTATAGCAATTTGTGTCAGCCTTGTCAGTACATTCTATTTCCTCCAACCACCAACATGCCTTACTTGATCCTAAGTGGCGACAGGCTATGCAGGATGAAATGGAGACTCTAATGCAAAGGGACACATGGGAATTGGTTGATCCTCCATCTGGTTGTAAAGTTGTGGGCTCCAAATGGGTATTTACCATCAAGTACCTATTTGATGGCTCAGTGGAGCGCTACAAAGCTCGTCTTGTAGCAAAAGGTTATACCCAAACCTACGGGGTGGATTTCTTTGAGACTTTTTCTCTTGTGGTGAGGATGGGCACCATACGTCTTATTATCTCTGTTGCAGTACATTATGATTGGCCCTTATATCAGCTGGATGTCAAAAATGCCTTCTTATATGGAGATCTTGATGAGAATGTGTATATGCAGCAACCTCCTGGCTTTGAACGTCAGGGGGAGTGTGGTAAAGTGTGCAGGCTAAAGAAAGCTATATATGGCTTGAAACAAAGTCATTGTGCTTGGTTTCATAAATTTTCAGAAGTTGTATTAAAATGTAGTTTCAAGAGATCTCAACTGGACCCTTCATTATTCGTCAAGAAAAGATCTAGAGGTACTGTGGTGTTAGTGGTGTATGTTGATGATATTGTGTTGACAGGTGAATGTGAGCATGAGGTAGCTCATACAAAGAAATTTCTAGTGGTGTTATCACAGAAGATCTTGGCCAACTACGATACTTCCTTGGCATTGAAGTTGCTCGTAGTAAGGAATGAGTGGTGTTATCACAAAAGAAGTATGTTCTTGATCAAGGGAGCTAAACCTACAACTCTTCCTATGAACCCACGAGTACACCTATTTGATGATGACTCGAAAGAGGTAGCTTCTCACGCATACAGTTCATTGATTGGTAAGCTTCTCTATGTGACAGTAACTCAACTAAACATTAGTTTTGCTGTAAGAAAATTAAGCCAATTCATGGAAAAACCAAGAAAATCACATTGGGATGCAACTATGTTGATTGTCAAGTACTTGATGTTCTCCCCTGGTAAAGGTCTTTTCTTTAAAAAAGGTATATCTCTTGAAGTCAAAGCTTATAGCGACGCAGATTATGCAGGATCAGTTGATGATAGGAAGTCCACCACAGGGTTTTGTGTGTTTGTGGGAGAAAATCTCCTCTTGAAGAAGTAAGAAACAAAATGTTGTTTCTAGATCAAGTGCAGAGTCTGAATATCGTGCTATGGCTTAAAAGGCTGCTGAAATGACATGGTCTAGATCCTTACTTGAGAGTCTCGGTATTCCTACTTCTACTCCTATGAAGATGTTTTGTGATAACAAAACGGCTACTTACATTGCCAATAATCTAGTATTTCATGAGGACAAAGCACATCGAAGTAGATTGCCACTATATTCGTGATATGGTTTAAGGGGGAATTATCTCAACTATACATGTAGCCTCTGAAGATCAAGCCGTTGATATCTTCACCAAAGCCTTGCTTATTGCAGAATTTTTTAGATGTTGTGACAAGCTTAACATGATTAACATCTATGCTCCAGCTTGAGGGGGAGTGTTGAATAATATGTGTTAAGTGGTATTTTCGAATATTTAAGAGTTTAGGAACAACTCTTTATAAATAAGTGTTTTATTTATGAACCTCCTTTGTAATTTGTGACTTTACCCTAATTCTCACTTAACATGAGATTAGGGCAGCTTTAGTGAATACGATAGAAAGTTCTCTCTCTCTCGTTCTCTTCTCTCCTCTCCCTTGGCTGCATGTAACAGTATTCAAGTGGCCCACAACCCAATCCATCTTTTTGTCCTCTTTCTAGGATGGTGTGGGACAAAAAAAGAGAATTGGGGTAAAAATTTCATCGTCATTTCTTTGATGGGAAACATTTTTCATTCGTGAAGGAGGGAAAACATGCGACGGAGAGAGGACATGCGATGAAGACATCTACCCTTGTGTTTAAAAACTTATCTACGATGTTGACATGCCACCTCTTTGAATTCTCCAAATTAATCCAACAATGCAAGGCGTTGTGCTTCTTGAGCAATTCCCATGTGGTACTTCAACATAATGGGCACTCTTGTTTGAATATGCATCTTATTTCCGTTCTCATCTCATTTATTCTCAAATGACCACGAAGCCAACCCTAAATAGGACCATCAGGTTCAAGCCCAAAATCTACAAAGAAGTTTGGATTCAGCTTCAATCCACCCTTCTCAGTGTCCATGTCTATGTCAATCTGCAGCATATGTGAGCCCTCCTCCAAGATCTCTAGATAGAATTGTTGATCCCATGTGCTAAAGAGCGAGTTAGTCACCTACAATCTCTTACCGTCTAAGCTCATCCGAATAATTTGTGGCCCACCTCTGAGTCTGTTTCCCCGAGGAAAGCAAGAAAAGGTAAGAACAACAATGACTTAAACACATACTTTTACTTCGGGAACATCAAACTAAGACTCCACCTCATCTTTAGATACTACAACTATCTGGCTTCCCTTCTGAATGAGTCCACCAACCCATAGTTGTCTAGTCAAAACAGACTTTGAAGGGTCCTCAATGTTGTATTGCCTGACATCACCATGCAGCCAGTTTGAGAAGTAAAGGAAGCGATCATCCAATGAGATGACAAAATCAACTATAAGTCCTGGCATGTCAGGCATAATCCAATTCCGAAAGGCGTCACATATATTGCAACCTAGAAGAAACAAACAAGCAATTTAGGACCCCCTCTCTCTCTAGTACTCTCTCACATATGCACGCTTACAGTAATGTGAACATCAGCAAATGGTACCTCATGGCTCCACGATCCACTTGGAGTCTGGAAAAACCTAATCATGTTGCTGCTTAATGCAGACCAAACATAACCTGTATAGAATCTGTAGGACAGTATCAACTAGTCATAAGTAATAGCCACTACAATAGATAATCATATCAAGCATAGGGTGTACTTTTCAGGCTGATGATATTTGACACTGACCTCCAAAGGTTGGAGATCTGAGTAACAAAGGTCCAGTCTGTCTCAGTTCACCATTGGGCCAGCTGTATACATGTAGATGTCTTCATAACAACCATCTTCTACATGTTGGAGACTGAGTCCTTTTGTAAAAGCTTTTGGTGCTCCCCATGATGAACTAATCATGGTCTTGTGTCGGGGCTGATACCAGAAATCATATCCAAATAAAGGACTATTACCAAGTTTCTCCCATCTGAACAAGAACATACATATCAGAGATCAAAAGTACCAGATTTCAACACAAATGAAGATGTGCCGATCAGAGAACTCACATCAGATGCATGGGATAAAAGCTAAAATTCATTCCAAGAAGTTCATGTGATCTTAAGAGATGATCTTATCGCAGCAAAATCAAGTGAGGACAGAGATCATGCTCATGTGAGGTAGTGTTAAGTAATCTTGTACAAGAAAAAAGAACTTGCCAGAACCAGTTCACTGATGTGAAAGCTCAACCAGTCACACTTAAATTTATAAAAAGAGATAAGATTTGGTGTGGAAAGAACTAGTGATACTGGCACAATGCAAGTGTTTTCTCTAAACAATGAAAAATAGAAATTGTTGAACATATATGACAGAGGACTGTGTTAATGAGTTCATGATTGAAATAACATGTCATCAAAATAATTGCTGCAGACCATAAAAGATTTCATTCAGAAAATTTGTAAGCTTTGAGGACAATTTCAATGACCAATATTGAGATAAAAACATTATGAAAAAGCAAGAATGGATTATCGCTGAGGTTCCAAGCCATGATACATTTTGAACATGGAAAGAGAATACTTGCGTCTCACTGTATGCATGTTATGCATGTACAACATCTTCTCTGAATCCCCCCATATAAACATGGGGGTTGGGCTGACCTGCAATTCTAAAATTACAAAAGATGCCCTTACAAAAATACATGGAGGAATTTTTGAATGAAAGAAATGGATCAAAACGCAGTTCACTGCGAAGGAAAGTTTCTTTGCTAATTGCTCTCTCCAATTCTCCTTGAGAAAATGCTTTTGAAAGCCGTCTAAGATAGAATATAGAGAAAACTTGAAGCATAACCCTTTTGGCTTTAGATTTGTTTAAACCAAATATATCCTTCAAATTGTCCAAAGTGATAAGATGTTGATCTGATCCAGATCCAACACATCTAACCATGTCTGAGCGCATTTATCTAGGCAGGGTTATGATTGTAATTTCTGTAATTGTTATATTCTAGTCTCTAGGTTAATGTGTTGCTTCACTCTAGGCTGTGTTGCTTCACTCTAGGCTCTAGATTATTGTGATTGTTTCATTCTAGATTCTTGTAAATTGTGTTTGATTCTAGATTCTTGTAAATTGTGTAGAATGATCACTATATAAATGGGTTGTGTGAGAATGTGAACATTCACCTCCCTTCCTCATTTCTCTTTTCCTACTATCACTCTTATCTTTCCTTTGCTCAATCTGGACGTGGGTTATACTTCGACATCCTAAATCTAACATGGTATCAGAGCAAGGTCTGGCTGGTTCCTACCAAGGAGAATGTTTGAACAGACTTGAAATTCCTGGTTGGTTTTCTCTTATACTCCTAACATTCTGCTCCTAATCCTTCATCTATCTTGACAACTCTCTTATATTTTTGTTCATATATATCTACGTTGATAAATATATAATGGATATTCTCTCACAATCCAATATGTCCTCCAACTTCTTGCCACACCTTATTTCTGAAAAACTGAACCACTCCAACTATCTTACCTGGAAAAGGCAGATCACTCCTTTCATAAGGAGTCACGATCTGTACGAACATCTTGATGACTCCATTCTAATCTCACCACAGTTCATTCAACAAGAAGTTAAGAATGAGAGAGGAGAGACAATTGCCACTCAGGAAATTCGTAACCCTCAATTTATAACATGGATGAAACGAGATCAAAGTCTTGTTGTGTATATCACATCAATGCTCTCTCAAGAAGTGTTGATTTCTCTTTCTGATGACTGTACAATAGAATAGTTATGGATCAGTCTTGTTGAAACCTATTCTCAAATTTCAGAGGCATGTATTCTATATTTGAAGAAAGAATTTCAAAATCTTAGCAAAGGATCAATGTCGATTATGGAATATTTGGGACATCTTAAAGGGATAGTTGATCAGTTGGGAGTTGCTGGATATGTTGTTTCCGACAAAGAAAAAGTCCAGCAGACTCTTAGCGGCCTTGAACCAGATTTTTATGCCTTCACTACTGCTCTTGAAGTTTTGCCTATCTTGCCCACCTTCAATGAACTTCAGGGCAAGCTGCTTCAACATGAAATGAACATGAAACAACTGATGAGAGGAACAAACCAAGGTAACGCTCACAATGTTTTAGTTATGGAAGCTGTTGCAGGTCATAGAAAAGGAAATAGGACTCATCAAGGAGGCATGAATCATGGGCATGATGAACAAACTGGCAAAGGTATTCTGCCAACACCAAGTGTTACAAGAAGATTTCAAACTAATACCATAAAAAAGGTGTTGACGTGTTTCCAATGTAGCAAGAAGGATCACATCAAAGCAAATTGCTGGTTCAATCCACAAAACAGAAGCAATAAACCTGAAGTCGATGCACAACAAATACTTATGACTGCCCTCTCCAAGATGACAATGAAACAAAATGATCAAGGCGAATGGTATTTGGATTCAGGTGCTGCTACTCATGTAACTGGAAATGCCGGTAAGTTACATGACCTTCTTCCTTATTCTGGTAAAAGTAATATAGTTACAGGTGACAGAGGTTTTCATCCTATCACACATATTGAAAATGCACAAATTTCTCTTCCAACATCACCATTTCCACTTTCTTTTTCAAATGTTGCCCTTGCTCCAAATATCAAAAAGAATATTATTTCAATTTCTAAACTTGTAGATGATACAAACTCATCTGTTGAATTTACTTCTTCTTCTGTGTATGTCAAGGATCTTCTAACGAAGAAAACATTCGCTGAAGGGGAACGCCAAGAAAATATGTATGTTTTCAAGGAAAATCCTTATTTCTTCCAGTCCTCTTCAAGTCCAGCTCAAGCGACCTGCTTTCCTTCCAAACCTTCACAAATTCCAAGTTCTAGCTGTCTCCAATCAGACATCAGTAAGTCAAATTTATGGCATGGTCATATGGGACATTGTAATCATAGTTTTTTGGAAAAACTTGCATCAGATAATCTCATTCCAAAATCTAGTCTATCTTTTGATTCTTATGACAAAAAATGTTCTAGTTGTGAACTATGTAAGAGTCACATACTTTCTTTTCATAATATCAATAAAAGAACTTCTAAACCTTTTGAGATTGTCTATTATGATGTATGGGGGCCAGCTCCCATTGATTCTTTGTCTGGCTCTCGCTATTATGTTTTGTTCATAGATTCTTATTCTCGATATACTTGGATTCACTTTATGAAACAAAAATCAAAAGTGTTTAGTATCTTTTGAGAATTTCATGCCATGATCCAAACACAGTTCTCGTCTAAAGTTGTGCATTTCCATTGTGATGGTGGGGGAAAATATTCTTCACATGACTTTATTAACTTTTTACGAGAAAATGAGATAACTCGACAGATTTTATGCACATACACCCCACAACAAAATGGTGTAGCTGAACAAAAACATCGTCACATCATGGAAAGTAGTATGAGTATGATGCATGATAGTAATACTCCTATTACTCTATGGACCGAGGCTTTTCACACTGCTGTGCATATAATAAATCATCTACCCATGACAATTTTGGATTCAAAATCTCCTTACTTCACTCTTTTTGGTCGAAATCCAAGCTACAACGATTTAAGGGTTTTTGGATGTGTGTGCTATGTTCACATTGACTCGTCATTGAGAAATAAACGTCAAAGCAAAGCAATGCAGTGCAGGTTCGTTGGCTATGCAGATGAATACAAAGGTTTCAGATGCTATGACCCTACAACCAGACGCATCAAAGTATCGAGAAATGTTGTGTTTGATGAACACAACTTTAACATTTCTACTGAGAATTCTCAACCCGTGGAATCATATGATCCTTGGGTAAGTGCTGAGTTATTTGCAGGAGGCAGTCTAGAATCACATCCACATGATGAGACATGATCTTCACATATCATACAAACAGAAGGAAACAAAGAACTTGTTCCAGCTATGAAAGAAGTTGAAAACAATGTTTCATGTCAATTTTTATTACATGTTTATACTCGTCAGAAAAGAAGGAGAGATGGCAATCCGACCTCTTCCCACGTTGAAGTCTATGATCAACCTGTTAGAAGATTTGTGCGAGTGCGACACCCCATTCATAGATGGGTAAGCTATGATAATCTATCCTTAGATTTTCAACTCTTTATGTCTCAAGTTATAAAACGAGATGAACCTACTTCTTTTGAGGAAGCATCCAAGTTGTCGCATTAGATCAAGGCAATGAATGAAGAAATAGATGCATTACATGAATGTGAGACATTGAAAGTTGTTCCTAGACCCAAACAAAAGAATGTAGTACGTTCGAAATGGATTTATAAAATTAAATATAAACCTGATGTCAATATAGAAAGATACAAGGCAAGATTGGTGGCACGAGGCTTCACACAACAATATGGAGAAGATTATGATGAAACATTCAGCCCTGTGATCAAAATGGGAACAATCTATGTAATTATATCATTGGCAGTTGGATATGGATGGAGACTACATCAAATGGACGTGAAGAATGCTTTTCTTCATGGTGATTTGAGGTAGGAAGTATATATGGAACAACCTCCAGGATATACAGAAGGAGATTCTCATGGATGAGTTTGTAAACTAAGAAAATCTATTTGTGGACTCAAATAGGCCTCACGCTCGTGGTTTGACAGTTTCTCCTGCAATATTCAAGAAAGTGATTTTCAGAGATGTCCTCTAGATCACTCTCTTTTCATCTATTGAAAGGAAAAAATATTTACTTTACTTCTTATATACGTTGATGATATTGTTATCACAGGCAATTCAGAAAAACACATAGAGTTGTTTAAGTTTTGATGATGCAAAACTTCAAAATGAAAGAGCTTGGTGATTTACGATTTTTTCTTGGAGTGGAGATTGATAGGCACAATGATCACCTCACATTGACACAACAGAAATACACGTTGGATCTACTAAAAAAAATAGGTATGTCTGATTATAAGCTTGTTGAAACTCCTAGTGTTCTACATCAAAGACTAAGTGCTCAGGATGGAGAGTTATATGAAGATCCTACACAATATTGAAGTATTGTTGGGGCACTTCAATATCTTACATTCACTATACCAGATATTATATATGTTGTGAATCAAGTATTTCAATTTATGCATGCACCTAGAGATACTCACACGGACGCTGTCAAAAGAATATTAAGATATCTAAAAGGGACAATAGGAGATGGCTTAGTTTATGGTAAGAGTGAAAATATAACTACTGGACATCAACTTCTGACATTCACAGATGCAGATTGGGCTGAAGATCCCGATCAAAGAAAGTTCATTTCTAGTTTTTGTATTTTCATTGGACATAATCTTGTGTCTTGGGAGTTGTCGAAAGCAAAAGGCAGCGGCAAGATCCAGCACTGAAGCTTAATACAGATGCATGGCTGTAGGCGCTACTGAAGTTACATGGATTAGACATTTGCTAGAAGACATTAAAGAAAAGATTAAAACGGCAATGTTAATGTGCGATAATCAAAGCGCTATTAACATTACTTTTAATCTCATACAACATGGTCGAACAAAGCACATTGAGATTGATCAACAGTTTATTAGACAAAAGGTGGAAGACAAGGAGATTCAGCCTATTTATGTTCGTACAGATGAACAAGTTGCAGACTTATTTACAAAAGGGCTAACACGTCTAACCATGTCTGAGTGCATTTATCTAGGCAGGGTTATGATTGTAATTTTTATAATTGTTTTATTCTAGGCTCTAGGTTATTGTGTTGCTTCACTCTAGGCTCTAGATTAATGTGTTGCTTCACTGTAGGCTCTAGATTGTTGTGATTGTTTCATTCTAGATTCTTGTAAATTGTGTAGAAAGATCACTATATAAATGAGTTGTGTGATAATGTGAACAT
Source organism: Nymphaea thermarum (assembly GCA_011799765.1). Taxonomy (NCBI): domain Eukaryota; kingdom Viridiplantae; phylum Streptophyta; class Magnoliopsida; order Nymphaeales; family Nymphaeaceae; genus Nymphaea; species Nymphaea thermarum. The sequence goes on along the minus strand of JAANDH010000284.1, from coordinate 276,831 downwards.
TCACCTCCCTTCCTCATTTCTCTTTTCATACTCTCTCTCTTATCTTTCCTTTGCTTAATCTGGACGTGGGTCATACTTCGACACCCAAAATCTAACACAAAGTAGTAAGCTGCATGTAGAAAAAGAACAAAGAAAAAGGTTAGAAAATTATAAGCACAAGCAAGGAAGCTACAACTAAGGACCTCCATCTATTTGCATAACCTACAAATGTTTTGGACATCTATGAATCCAGAAACTGTATAATGGAAACTTGCATTTTTTTTCTTCAATATGCCCATTATAGAAAGCTTGCATTACATATGATCAAAAGAAGCTTCAGGTCATCCACTTTTCCATCCATCATGTTTACCACCTAAAACAAGAATAAATAACAGTGAGCAGAAATTGCACACTAAGAAAACCACCAAATTCAACAACTTCAATTATATCATTGTAGAACACTTTTTTTTTTTGCCTGAAGTGCTAGATTCTACACTAATAATTTATGATCAAAGGAGAGATGGACACGGACACTTATGGCATGAACCTCCAAAGTTGCCTCACCTATAAGCTCACATATAAGTTGTGCAAAATAACAATAATCATTATCAAAAGAAAAGAAGGAAACAGGAAATTGAAAGAGGGATAAAACCAAAGTCAAAAGAGTATGACAGTAGGCAAAGGATAATTCAAGCACAATTACCTCCATTGTTCAAACCAACCAGTAGTTCAGTTTCTTCTCCTTGTTGAAATAAAACAAAACTTTTCTACCACTCTAGAGACAAACCTTGGCATATTTTTAAAATGTAGATTAACACATGATTGTATCATAAGCGAGTTGGATGTGAACAAAATAGATTCACATCTTTATCTGGATGTAGGCTTCCATGTTATTAAACACATGATTGTATCATAACAATGTATGATATGCAATTCAAAGACTATCAGAATGTGACACACTGTTAGCGTATGGGGATCGGGTCCATTCAGACCCGATCCATTCCCCTTAGATCCACACGCCTAAAGTCACTTAAGCGGTGGCATCTTGTAAATTTTTATTCTATGATGTACTATTCTGTTGTACCCTAATTAGGGTTAGATTATTAATGAAAGATCTGAACACAGTGGCAGTGCTTTTGGCCGACTTTCCTCACCTTCTTCATCGTCTTCTCTTTTGCTTATCTTTCTCTATCTCCAATATATCAGATTTGTGGACGGAGAGACGTGTTCGTATCAAGATTCTTACATGGTATCAGAGACAGGTTCCATCGTCCTCCGGTGAGTGATTTCAAGCTTGACGTGATTTCAGTTTGACGCCCTAAATACTCTTTCTTTGGCGTGGATATCCCTCATTTCAGATTTGTGCCCTAATTTTGTGTGATTTCCCCAAATCGATTTCACTAATCGATTTGCCCTAATTTCTGTTTCTGCCCTAACGTCTGCCCTAATTTCATATCCCTTTATCGTCATGGATCAGCCGCCTCCCTCTCTTCTCTCTTCTAGCTTTCTCTCCCAACTTATTTCTCAAAAGTTAAATCACACCAACTATTTGACTTGGAAACGTCAAATCGTTCCATTTATTAAGAGTCATAGACTCTATGGTCATGTCGATGGGACTATTCCAGCACCTTCAAAGTATATTATTCGTGAAGTGAGTAAGACCGTGGTGGGAGATGAAATTGCTGGGGCTTCGGCTGGGAGTGAAGTTCGAATTCAGTTTGAGACTCTTACTGAAAACAACCCTGAATATGAACTTTGGCTGGCTCACGATCAGTCCCTTGTTGCATACATTACTTCCACCTTGTCAGAGGAGGTTTTAGGAAGCATTGATGATGACTTGACAGCCTTGGAGTTGTGGACTACCCTTGCCACAACATATTCTCAAGTATCCGAAGCACGATTTTTTCAGTTAAGGAGGCAATTTCAGGATATAAAGCGTGGGACGCGCACTGTTTTGGAGTACTTGAATGAAATAAAGAATGTAAGTGATCAGCTCGCAGCCATTGGACATCCCGTCAGCGATAAGGACAAGGTGCAACAAGCCTTGAGTGGTCTGGGAACAGAGTTCGACATTTTCTGCACAGCCTTGGAAGTTCTTCCTGTTCTTCCATCCTTTGAAGATCTGAAAGCTAAGCTTTTTCAACACGAAGCCAGTCGTGTTCAACGGCAGAATTTAGTCTCTTCCAACAGTCACAATGTCTTGATCACGGGGACACACGCATTGCAAGGAAATCGCACGCGATCTTGGGCTCCTCAGACAGGAATGGGAAGAGGGATTCTTCCGACACCACCAGGCATGAATGCTACTTCCGGCACATATAGAAGGGTGCCAACTTGCTTCTATTGCAATAAGAAAGGGCATGTAAAATCCGAATGTTGGCACAATCCTCAAAACAAAAGTAATCAGAACAGGCGTGACAACAGGGCAGCCGCAGGGTCACCCTCATCATCATCCTCGTCAAATCCGACATCAAATGTTCCA
>JAANDH010000284.1:13490-273894 GCA_011799765.1 Nymphaea thermarum | reverse complement strand
GATACTTGGTTACATGCTGAAATATTAAGACAAGGAGCGGAAATGTTGACTGAGCGCACACTGCAAGATGTTGATGAGCCTGAGACAGTTGTAAGTACTTCTTTGGACAGCATGCCTTCAACTTCTCAGCCCAGTGATCCACCCATGCACAATCGGTTCTCAGGCCAGGTGTATTCTAGGCGATCAGTTCCTACTGCAGTTCCACGCAAATCACAACGTGTGCGACATCCTATTGACAGATGGGTGAGCTACAACAACTTTTCTTTGGATTTTCAGCTCTTTATGACAGAAGTTAGCAAAAAGGTAGAGCCGAAATCTTATCATCATGCTAGCAACGAAAAATGTTGGGTTGAAGCAATGAATGAAGAAATGGCAGCCTTGCATGAATGTCAAACTTGGCAGATTGTTCCTCGTCCAGCTGATAAAAATGTTGTGGGATCCAAATGGGTTTATAAATTGAAATATAAGCCTGATGGCAGCATCGACCGACATAAAGCACGACTTGTCGCACGTGGTTTCACTCAGCAATATGGGGAAGATTATGATGAAACCTTTAGTCCAGTCATCAAGATGGGAACAATCCGTGTGATTATTTCACTTGCAGTCTCGTATGGATGGCCTCTTTATCAGTTAGATGTCAAAAATGCATTTCTTCATGGAATTCTTAAGGAAGAGGTATACATGGAGCAACCTCCCGGCTATACTACTCATGATCCTCAAAAGTGGGTTTGCAGACTACAGAAGTCCTTATATGGGTTGAAACAAGCTTCTAGATCATGGTTTGATCGTTTCTCTCATCATATACAACAAATTGGTTTTCTCCGAAGTTCTCTAGATCATTCTTTGTTTATATATCATACTGGAGAAGCCACTACCTGGTTACTTATATATGTTGACGATATTGTTATAACTGGGAATTCTCCTTCGCATATATCTCATGTTAAAGGTATGTTGAAGCAAGAATTCAAGATGAAGGATCTGGGTGAACTACGATATTTTTTGGGTGTTGAACTTGACAGGACGAATGAAAATTTAACTCTTACCCAGCACAAGTATACTCTTGATGTTTTGGACAGGGCAGGTATGACTAATTGCAAACCCATCACTACCCCCAGTGTTCTGAATACAAAGTTGACTGCATCTGATGGTACCGCTGCATATCCCAATCCTACATTCTATCGCAACATTGTTGGTATGTTACAATACCTTACTTTTACTCGCCCAGATATTGTCTATGCTGTAAATCAAGTATCTCAGTTCATGCATGCACCCACTGAAGGCCATATGGATGCTGCTAAGCGGATTCTACGGTATCTCAAAGCTACTCTTGGTGATGGACTAGTCTATACGAAATGTCCAAATATTTCTCTCGGACATAGCATATATACATATACTGATGCAGACTGGGCAGGCGATCCCGATGACCGACGATCAGTTTCAGGCTTCTGTCTTTTTCTTGATTCTAATCTCATTTGTTGGAGTAGTAAAAAGCAGCGTGCAGTTGCACGATCCAGCACTGAAGCAGAATATAGAGCAATGGCTGCAGGGACGGCTGAAGCGTCATGGCTACGTCATTTACTTGGAGAGCTCACTCTTCCTATTGTTCGGTCTACATTGATGTGTGACAATCAGAGTGCGATCAAAATTGCTTTCAATCCCATTTTGCACAATCGTACCAAGCACATAGAGATTGATCAACACTTTATTCGTCAGAAAGTTGAAGAAGAAGAGATCTTGCCTACTTATGTCTCCACACATGAACAGATAGCTGATCTTTTTACCAAGAGTCTCACAGGGCAACATTTTTGGGATTTGAAGAACAAGTTGTGCATGATTAAATCTAATGCACAACTTGAAGGGGGCTGTTAGCGTATGGGGATCGGGTCCATTCAGACCCGATCCATTCCCCTTAGATCCACACGCCTAAAGTCACTTAAGCGGTGGCATCTTGTAAATTTTTATTCTATGATGTACTATTCTGTTGTACCCTAATTAGGGTTAGATTATTAATGAAAGATCTGAACACAGTGGCAGTGCTTTTGGCCGACTTTCCTCACCTTCTTCATCGTCTTCTCTTTTGCTTATCTTTCTCTATCTCCAATATATCAGATTTGTGGACGGAGAGACGTGTTCGTATCAAGATTCTTACACACACACCCATGAATTTGACCAGATTATATTTATCAAAAGAATCAAGTTGTCACAACTGACTTTTTCAAGCCTATTTGGCCCACGTTGCGCCAAGGGATAAACTTCTGGTTTGAAAAAGAGCTCATCAAACCAGGTAGGAGGTTTATGGAAAATCTGTAGCTGATTTTTGGTGTGCGTCATTCCATGATTAACACCAATTAAGAAGTTAAGACCTATAATGAAATAGATAGGCTTACAATAAAGATTTCCAATATAAATTTTTGGGCAGGACAAAAAACTAGTAAAAGCTCCGTCTTCATCAGTAAGCTGGAGTTTTACACTGTCTTTTGGACAAGTTTTCTATTCTAAATTATGGCCAGATATAGTATTAGATACTATGGGTTTTTCCAATGGTCTGGTATACTTTGGGTCGACTAAGGACTCATCCAGGATTGTTATAGTACATCCTATATCTATGAGTGTTTGGACTTCAATGATAGTACCATCAAGGACTAATCGACATTTTACCATTAATTGATAAAAATGAGGATCGTCAGAATTTTTATGATGGATGAAGTTTATAAAACCAGGAGGTTTTATAGTTTTTATCTTATTACCATACTCAGTAATAAGAGGTTCTTTTCCTTTGTCCTTATTTTTCAGGAGTTGGTCAACTTGTGTTTGAAGCTCATCAAGCTCCTTTAAAATCTTATCCTGAAATCCTTCAGATTTTTCTCTGAAGTTTTCAAGTCTTCTGATTCTCCTTTCAAGATCAGATTCTTCAAACTTGTGTTTGGATTTGTTATCCTTTTTAGTGGCTAAATCCTGAATTAGTTCTGGTTTGAGATTTTTAAGGCAAAGTCTGCAAATCTCTTTGTAACACAGAGTACATTTCCATCTTTGTTCAATACTAGGGTATCGGCAACAAACAAAACAATTTCTGTTTAGATTGCCATCTCTTATGTTCACATGTTTTGGAATTATTCATTTTCAGAATTTACTAATTCTTCGAATTCATCAAGTGCATCAAGCTGATGAGTAATATCATTTTCTTGAGGCACAAAACTTTTTAAGTAAAGGATAATCTTCCTCGCTAGAAGTTAAATCCTTTTGAGACTCATAGTCTTCCACTGAGATTATTGAATAAATGGATTCATAATCACTAACATACTCATCTACACTAATGAGTTCTTGGTTAGTGTTATTCAATAAAACAGCTTCTTTTGAATATGAATTCATCAATTTGGGACATTGACTGCCCAAATGATCATTATTTTTACAAACTATGCATCCGAGTTTGTTTTTGTAGTTTCTTATCTTATCATACCTACGGACATGTTTGTCTTTATTTAAGTATGGAGCCTTACTTTTTGATTTCCTCAAAAAGTATCATTTCCTAGGTTTCTTAGGCCTAGATTTTGAAGTAATATTCTAACGTTTCTTTTTAGAAAACTTTTTCTCAGGATTATATCCATAATTCTGAGTTGTATAAATATTTTTGCAAAAGGAATTATCTCATTTTAGCTGTTTTTGTATTTTAATTTTTGTACATTTCTTTTCCAGAAATTTACAAATATAACCTATCCTAAATGCAATATTCTGCATGAAAGGATGAGGATTCATGTCTTTGAAATAAACAGGCCAGTGGTCTACTATTTCTTTTCCTAGTGCTCCAGGTAATTTCCTGAAAAGCTTACCTCCTATGTTACTATCATATGCATTTCCAGACACAGAAGTGTAATAATAGTAATCGTTTAGGAATTGTTTGATGTGACTCCAACTTGTGAGGTTAAGTTGTTCTAACCTGTTGAGGGCCTCATATTGGAATTCTATTGTTCCCATGTTAGGGCTAGCACCAGTCATAATGATTTGAATTCAGAATACAAAATTGTAAGGATTAATTCCTAAGGATAAATCCTTTTCATATTCAGCAGGATGGCAGCGTTTATACGCTTCCCATGTTGCTCTAGCAGATTCGCCTTACCAGAATGGTTAAAGAGGAGAATTTTTACTTCACCTCTATAATCTGCATCAATTACTCCAGCTCCTACTAGGATTGAGTAATTTAACGCAAGACCACTTCTGGATGCAATCTGTCCATATGTTCCCTTTGGAACGGCTATGGTCAGACCTGTGTTAGTAAGAGCTTTTCCTCTTGCAGGGACAACTGTGTTGAGGATACTTTCTAAGTCATAGCCTGCTGCTCTTTTCGTTAGCCTGGTTGGCAAAGATACAGTTGGATCAAGTCATTGGATCCTAAGATAATTGTGTTTTTCCTTCATGTTAAAAAAGAAAAAGACTCTTTGTAACATATTTTCCATACATAATTGATGGGTTTGTCTGTAGACTAAATCAGCAATTTATATATAGAACCTTAAACCAAGGCTCTGATACCAAAACACACGGTGGTCACAAAATCCATGAAAGGATTTTGTGCCATTGGTGCATTTCATTTTCTGACAGACACCAAGACACCTAGAAGGAAGTAGATCTCCTAGCAAGGAGGTTCTCATCTCTTCGTGATCGAATTTCTTCTTGAAGAAACTGTTCATTATCTTCAAGAGGTTGATGCCTAGGTTCATAGGATGTGAACCTAATGAATTCTTGTCCTTCACTATTTTCATAGTGAAGAGCTCTCCTAGGAAGACTGGTAGAAGCTTCATCTTCTATAAACCTTCTTATTTCCCATTCTAATCCTGCAAGTTCTTCTGAATTGTAGGACTTGGGTTTAATAAATTTAATACCTTGTGATGCTACTGCATCAACAATGCCATCAATGTTCAAGTTATATCTAATCTGATCATTGTTACTGAGTCTTTCGACTACAGCTATGGATATTAGAAGGTTATCCCCTTCTGTCATATCTTCGTATCCTCTGGTTTGGATTCCTACACAGAGATACTTTTGAAAGTCTCTAATACTCATGTACGTATTAGGAACTAAATATATAATCTCAGCTCCTTGGTTGAGATCAATTTCCATTGCTCCTAAATTTGCTTTAGCAGCTTTGTTAAAGCGTTTGTCAGGAATCATGACAAAGCATCTGGCTCCTGTTTCTCTTCTGTGAAGAGGTCTGATTTTAATGGCAATTAACCCTATATGGATTAGGTTATATCCCCTTTCTCTTAATCTGAAAGCGCCTTCAGAGCTTAATAGATTAATAGTCTTAATAGATTAATAGTTTCTGTCTAATTATTCAGGACAGACATAGCCACCTCTCTGTTGTAGGTGTATCTTCCTTATAGATGTCTCCATTCGGAGTGTCTATACAAGACTTCAGGATTTAGGATTTGCCTAATACCTCGTTCCTGAGCAATTTCATCTATCTGTATGTTATGAGGGTGACTAGAAGAAATATGATCTCTTCTTCTTCTGATTACTTTGCCTAAAAAGGTTAGACGAGACTGGTTTCCTGAGGAAGGACTTTCTCTCAGGGTTCGAGATCTACCATGGAATGGTAAGGTCCGAGTTTCACTCATGGTATGAGTTAAATTATGACCTGGTGTAGGTTAAGGATGACCTTCTTCTGTCAAAGACGAGTTTTAAAGTTTCAGAGTTCAATAAGGACGTTAAGTCCTTTTTGGACAAATCCTGTCTGTAAGTTCGACTTCTTTCTACTATTTTCTTTCTTCAATCTCTTACTATATTCTCAGGGCCTAACAAAAGATTTATCTTTAGGATATGATTTAGTACTATCATTCCTTGCCTAGGGTCATGGTATTCGGCCAGAGCTTACTCCTACTAACTGCATATGGCGGGCATTTTCCCTATCGGCATTTTCTTGCGCCATGGCGGTACTTACCCTATAGCACTTCGTTTCAGCATAGCCAAAATAACCCAAGACTAAAATTCGAAATGAATAATACCAAAATATCCTTGCAAAAGAGATGTCAGCAAATGCCTAGAGTTCTCTGTGCAAGAATAAGGTCTCTTTAAACATAGTGACAGAAAGCAGTAAGTAAATAGCAGAGCAAAGAAGAACTTACTTACAAAGATCTGTTTGCAAAGATCTTTACATCTTATTGAACTATTGAAACTCCTCCTTCCTCCGACAAAAGGAGGTTACAACTTTTAGCCAGTCATGGCTGAACTACACATGCCCTGGAGGGCAATCTCTCATATCACTCTCTTGTGAAGCTTGAACTCTAAAGTGCCATGCCCTCCTATGCTTCCTTCTCCCTTATTTATAGGTGGAGAAGTTTACTATTTACATGATTGAGGGTTACAGGTGGACCCTCACCTCCTTATCTCCTAATTTGTTTGCACTAGGCAGATTTTGTTTTGTTTGCTCCACATGATCTCAGATTCTGCACTTGATCTGGCAACCACTGTTTGCTTCTTACTCTTCCATGTGACCAAGTTGGATCCAATAAACACACAAAATCCAGTAGTGGATTTTCTGTCAAGGTGGCATCCCGCATAATCAGCATCAACATACACAGATATAGTGAGAGATGTACCATTTTGAAAGAAGAGTCTCGTTCCTGGTGAAGTTTTTAGATACCTGAGAATCATCATAGCAGCATCCCAATGGACTTTCTTGGGCTTCTCCATAGATTGACTCACTCTGCTGACAGAATAGGCAATATCAGGTCGAGTAACAGTGATGTATAGGAGCTTCCCAACAATCCCTCTATATTGTCTAGCATCAACATCTTCAGTATCATCATCATACAAGCGAGTATTGATGTCCATGGGTGTGGAGGCAGGTCGACATCCTAGCATGTCTGTCTCTTGCAAAACATCAGTAACGTATTTCCTCTGACACATGATAAGACCCTTCTGATTTCTGGCAAACTCAATACCTAGGAAATAGCGTAGCTCACCAAGATCCTTGGTGACAAAGTGTCGTCCAAGGACATCCTTGATGTTGGAAATCCCCTGAATATCATCCCCTGTAACAATGATATCATCAACATAGACAAGAACTATCACTGTACCTGTAGAAGTTTTCTTGACAAAAAGGGAATGATCTGTCGAAGAACATCTGAAGCCCTCATTCTCAATATTCTCTGATAGTTTATGGAACCAAGCTCGAGGACTTTGTTTCAGACCATAAATAGCCTTTCTCAATCTGCACACTTTCTGACACTCCCCCTCAGTAACAAACCCTGGTGGTTGCTGCATATACACTTCTTCATGTAGGTCACCATACAGAAAGGCATTTTTGACATCAAGCTGTGATAGGGACCAATTCTTGCTGACTGCAACAGCAAGAAGAATCTGTAAAGAAGCATGTCGTGCCACAGGAGAGAAGGTATCATAATAATCAACCCCATAAGTCTGAGTATAGCCTTTAGCAACCAGGCGAGCCTTATATCTCTCAATGCTGCCATCTGCTCTGTATTTGACAGTAAAAACCCATCTGCAACCAACAATAACTGCATCAGATGAAGGAGTAACCAGTGTCCAGGTGCCTCTAGACTGAAGAGCATCCATCTCTTCTTGCGTTGCTGCGGCCCATTTGGGATCAGAAAGAGCGTCCATGGGAGTCTGTGGAAGAGCTACAGCCGACAGTCCCTTGACAAACTGTCGGTAAGTAGGAGTGAGTCGAGCCATGGATAAATGACCAGAGATAGGATGCAAAGTGCAACTGCGTTGGCCTTTCCTTTGAGCAATGGGCATATCAAGTTCATTAATACCAGGACCAGGAGCATGCTCTGGATATTCATCTGGGTCATCATCAGATAAAGAATTGTCAGCAAAATCTGTGTGTTCAGGAATTACCTTGGGCGTGCTGGGTGAAGGCACAAGAGCACAGTGGGCAGGCTTAACAGGTTTAGTGCGACGTTGGTAGATAGCCCCAAAGCGCGAACCAACTGGTTTTGGACAACTCATGAGAGGTAAAGGAAGGTGGACTTCATCCCTAGATTCAGGCACCCTTAATTGAGTTCCATTTGGAGAGAAATAAGAGGTGGACTCAAAAAATGTAACATCAGCACTCACATAATATCGACAAGTAGAGGGATCATAACAGTGATATCCCTTTTGAGTGCGGGAATAACCAACAAAGATCGTTTTGATGGCCCGAGGAGACAACTTATCTCTCCCGGGACCAAGCAAGTGAACAAATGCAACACAGCCAAAAATACAAGGGGCAACAGAAAACAATTCTCTGTCAGGAAAAAGGACAGAGAAAGGAATAAGATCTCCCAACACAGATGACGGCATCCGATTAATAAGATAGCATGCTGTAAGAACATCTCCACAGTAAGAATGGGGAACATGGCTGTGGATGATAATGGTTCTGGCGACATCAAGAATATGTTGGTGTTTTCTTTCAGCAACCCCATTTTGTTGGGAGGTATAGGCACAAGAAGTTTGGTGGATGATACCCTTATCTCTGAAACAAGTATCAAACTGAGTCAGAATTTCATTGATAAAATTTTTGATTAAATGACATGCTTCAGATTTGTGTTTCATAAGAAAAACCCAACTAACACGACTATGATCATCGACAGCAACAAGATAATACCGATGACCTTGAAGGTCAAGAGTACGACTCGGGCCCCAAACATCAAAATGAAGTAACTCAAACACAGAGTGGCTACTTCTACTGGACCGCGGAGGAAAGGATGACCGATGGTGTTTGCCCAACTGACAAGGCTCACATTGAAAGGAAGACTTAGGAGACAGCTGAGGAAGAACATGCAGCAGTTTCGGAAACGGTAGATGTCCAAAACGTAAATGCCAAGTATAAGCCGAGGATGAGGACAACCCCGACGAGGTAGATCCAGCAAAGCGAAAGGAATGCACTAGCCTGTAGAGACCTCCCTGTTCACAGCCACTGCCAATCACCCTGCCCGTCAGTATATCCTGAAACACAAGAGAAGAAGAGTCAAATATGGCACGACAATTTAATTCTCTAGTAATCTGACTGATAGAAAGTACGCTATGTGGGAATTCTGGTGCATGAGGAACATGTTGCAGCGGCAATGATGAAGTAAGTTGGACCTCACCATGTCCAACAACTGGAGAATATTTTCCATCTGCTAGAATAACCGAACGACCCGGTGGAGTAGGGACGTAAGAAGTGAATTGCGCCTTATCCCCACAGAGATGTGTCGATGCACCAGAATCAATAAACCAATCTGTAGTGTCAGTAGCAGGGCAGACTGTAAAGGCAGAATACATACCAGAGGAAGAAGCACTCGCAACAGTAGTAACAGTAGAGGTGGTCGGATCAGGGGCTTGATGAGCTCTGTCTCCAATCAAGTTCCTCAACTGAGTGATAATGTCATCCACACGCAGGTCACTGGATGAGGCAGTGTGCTGAGGCGTAGGCTGGTCGAGAGAATCAGTAGATACCGTTTGATTTGCAAAAGTTGGACGGCCATGTTTCTGCCAACACTTATCCACAGTATGACCAATGCGGTGACAGAACTGACATACAGGGCGCGAAGGGGTAGTTCCACGACCACGGCCCCCTCGTCCTCTGACAAAAAAGGGTCCACCTCTGCCACGTGTAGCAAGCATAGCAGAAGTGGTATCAGGCACAGTCACTGCAGAGATCGGAATTCTGCTTAGCCTACTATAGGCCTCATCAATAGGAGGAATCGAGGGACTAGTAAGCATTTGATTCTTTGCTGATTCATAAACAGAGTCTAAGCCAGAGAGGAATACCCCTACCATAAGCATATCGCGGTATGCCATTTGTTGTTCACACTTACATGCGGGAAAGTAGCTATTCAGTCTCTCAAATATGGACTTGAGACTAGAATAGTAAGTGTGAAGAGGTCGGCCATCTTGTCGCATCTGATGAATATCATGATGAAGCTGCATAATCCTCGTTTCATTCCTTGCCTGTGAATACGTGGCAGCAAGGGAATCCTACATATCCTTTGCATTTTCCTTGTGCAAGACTTCATTTGCAATTTCTTGAGAGAGAGTACCAACAATCCATACCATAACCAACGAATTATCTTTGAACCAAGTAGTATATTTTCCAACCTTCTGTACGGGCTCGGGCTCCAATATGAGATGTTCCTTGTCATGAGCGATCAAGGTTCTTTTGACTTGCATTGCCCACATCTCGTAATTACCCCCATTCATTTTGTTGATAATGCTGGAAAAGGGGAAACTCTTCATCTCTCCCGACGATACAAAGGAAGAGGTATTGGCTTCACTGCTAATTTCAGACATCTTTTCAACTCATAAAGGAGGAAACCGAGCCACGGAATAAGAAGCGCAGGAATAGACAGTCACATGTATAGAAATACGAAAGGATCATCAAGATGATATCAACCAATAAGGAATCAAACGAGACGCGTTGACCTGGACGAGAAGGCTGCTGTGTAAAAGAGAGCAGTCGACGGCGGCGGCGGCGGCGGAGCAGACCGCGGTGGCGGCGGAGCAGACCGCGGTGGCGGCGGAGCAGACCGCAGTGGCGGCGGAGCAGGAGCGGCGAGCGGTGATCCGGCAGCGCCAGATGACGCTGGAAGAGGACGAGCGGAGGCGACGCTGCGGGAGGCGGAGGCAACGGAGGATAGCGGACGGCGGCGACGACGAGCGGGAGGCAGCAGTGGGCGGCGACGAGCGGGAGGCAGCAGTGGGCGGCAACCGGTGGCGATGAGCAGCTAGAAAATGACTGGCGGCGATGGGCAGCTGCAAGGGGAATGGGCGGCGACGAGCGGGAGGCAGCAATGGGCGGCGACGGGTGGCGATGGGCGGCGACGGGTGGAGTAGCGGCGACGAGTGGGCGGCAGCAATGGGCGGCGGCTGGGGCAGCGATGGGCGGCAGCAGCTGACGCCGATCAGGCGGCGGCTGGCGCCGCTCAGTCGGCAACGACTCGCTGAGGAGGCGGCTGGAGCTCTGATACCATGATAAGTCCCAAGAGTAATTGATCTTGATTAACCTCGAAAGAAGCCCTAACTCCTCTTTATATAGACTAGAGGAGAGGGAAAAGTTACAAGAAAGTCATTTAAAAGAAACATTATTACACAAGTACCCTCTCAAGCCTAACACTGAATATAAACACGTCTTAACAAAACATACACAACATAACAATGATTAATATAAGTAACAGTAGTGTACCATATGACCAATTTAGACTATATCCCAAAGTTTAGTGCAATACCTAATCTGCAAAAGTATTCTTGTCAATCCAAATCAGATTTTAAACATCGCTTACTAAATTCCAACAAAGTATGAAAAGAAAAACCCGCTCCAAGTTTGCAGGAACCAAATTGTTTTTTGTTCTTCTTTCAAATCGTTAACAAAGGCAGATTTGAAATCTTAACAGGCTAGTCCGCCAATTATGTTGGAATGTTGTGATTTTGTGATGCAACGAAATACTAGTATCAACCTTGGCAGCTTCAACAAATTAGCAAGAATAGTTCAAACTGCATAGCTTAAAAGTTCAAAGCAGCCAAGAAAAGAGATGATCCCCGAAAGGCATTGGCATTGAAATTTCATCTAATGGGCATTAAAGAAAATCTTACAACACAAGTTTGACTAAGCTAGTAAAGTGTGCTGGCTCAAACTATGTATAAGCAGGTAAACAGCAAACCTCGTTGGCATTCAAAATCATGAAGTAAAAATGTCTTTGACATCTGGCTGCATATTCTCTCTGCCAAGCAGCATATGTTTGTGTCAAGTACTTGGTTAGACCAAAATTCAGGAATGAAAACCATCAAACAAGAATCACATGCTGCCAAAGATCCATAGTGAAAAAGGAATAAAGGACATGGTGGCAGATGCAACTAGGAAGGTTGACATGAACTTGTTGAACTACTAAAACTATTAGGGGTTGCAAGCCAATGCCAACCAGGAAATACAAAATTCATTCAGAAGGTGGACGTATCTCGTGCAATAAAAATTTTGGAAAACTTGAGGTACCAATCAAAATACCTCTCCAACATATTCAATAAGAAACTGCCCCTTTGAGACATCTTCCCGCAATTGTAGTCCATATCCCTTCTTTGCACAGCGGACCCACTCAAATGTAGCATATTTGAGTTTCTGAAACTGTAAAACGCCATTTATGCTTGTAACAGATAATAGAAACATCTATCAGGCCAGGAAAACAAAGAATTTTATAAAAAAGGGAAAGAACTGAAACCTGCTGGTTTGAACACAGTTCACCACAAGGGCATGTTCTGTGTTCACAATTAAGCAATCGATTTAGGCATCCATCCCCACAGCCTTGGCCCCCACTTTGTGGAGGTTTGCACTCTCACACCATAATCTGATCATGAAGGGAAGAGAGGCAAAACAAAATCCAGTTAATTACTTGCCCTTGTTCAGTATATCTGTATCAAAACCTAGAACAGGAAGTACAGTACATCCATGATCTTTGCGTCAAAAATTTTACTGCAGTGACACCATGAATTTGACTTTAGTGACAAACGTGTTAATTGATAGAAGACAAAGAAAAAATAAAGAATAATCTTCAGTGCTAAACAAGGCAATAGTTGCATTTAGATTCAACATTACAGAGTAATAACCCTTTTGCCTGTACCTCATCAATGTACTGATGTTTGTGGTTCTGATGGAGAAAGATATTATGTTTAATAAGTGTCCAAGTATCCTGCTGGGGAACTGAGCAAAAGGAAAAAAGAGGTTAGAATGGAGATCAGCATGGCTTTTTCAATCTAAAAGGTCACATCTATCTCCGAACAGTACACACCTTGCAATTGTGGGCTTTCATAGCTGCTAGCATGTGGTTGTGTACTGGGAAAATCTTCATCGCATGAAGCTTCTGATATATTCAACTCAGCATTAATTTCTGCATTAGATTTCTCTTGTGGAATTGAACGGTCGGCAAAGCTCTTGTCCGCATTATCCTTCCAAGTCCTTTCAAGAAAGAAAACAACAAAATAGCCCATTAAGTGCACAGCAACTAAGATAGATCTGAGTACCGTGTGACTTCATGCAATTTTAAATAAGCCACGGGGAACAAAACTTAAAGCTGAACACTTCCATCAAGTTGCAGATCTACTTTCACAAAGGCTACTGTAGATTAGCCACTAGTGCCTTGAAAATGAGATTCCACAAATAGACTTATAGCCTATGCAAATTTTTAGTGCTAAAAGAAAAGGATAGCACTTATGAGAACAAGGAAATGTGATGGATCATGATATACTCTTTTTTGCCAGAATCTCCCACATCTCTCCATTGGATGGTACAGACCAGATAAACATCACACCAAGAAGTTAAAACTTTTAAAGAATGGTTTGTTCGCTTCAAGGATACCATTCTAGATGCCAACGATAGATGAGAAAAAATTAAAAGCAGGCAAAAACTCAAGAATGGTTTGTTCGCTTCAAGGATACCATTCGGATAAAACCTCATAAAGTAGGAAAGCAAGAGTTCGCTTGTCTACCTCTTGATAGAACTCTGAATATAAGATGGACCTGTAAATCCTTCTTCGTCTTCTTACTCTTGGCGGCTTAACGTTGTAAGAAGAATCGAGAAGGATTGGTTTGCCAAGAAATTCTCTTTCGTTTGATTGTTCCTAGACAGATAGATAGACGGATGGATGGATGCAGCGGGTTTAATAAAACGAACGTAGGGGGAAGGATGTCAGAGAGAGACGAGCAGAGAGAGAGGGAGCACGAAAAGAAAGGTCTAGCAGGTGGCGGAAGTGGGTTAAAACACGAACTGATGGACGACAGGTTCGGGACCCACGTGGCCGGTGACCGAGACCCGGAGGACTTTACTTAATACCGATTCACTCCTTAAATATAGAAATTCCCTTTTTACTACTGAAATTTTAGTTATTAGCGGATCTTTTATTATTTTTACATAAAAAGTAATGTTTCAGTTCACTAGGCAGCTCTTTAATAATTGCTCTCCAAGTTAAAACTTTTAAAGATTGGACCGGAACTGGTTCACGATGAATCAGCACCAAATATCGCCAAGTGAAAAACCAACAAATTCCTGCTGAAGCACAAGTTAAAAGCAAATTCGCCATGGTTTTTGTAGTAATCTTGTCTTATTAGACAAGAAGTATTGTTTTCTCACGATTCTGAAAGAAAGCATCGCTGATTCTCCTTTGAAGGACATATAAATGTGGCTGCTTTGTGATCTTAACCATGACTAAAAGGTCCAACCGTTAAAACATTATTGCAGACAAGCGACCTTGACCACGCTTGAATTTACATTTTGTACCTTCAGATTATGGTGTTATTCCTAGAGAGAGTCAGAGATAAACGAGAGATAAACGAGAAAGCAGATGAAGAAGGAATACAGTCATACATCATAAGGAATAATAGGTTTGCAAACGGACAGGGTCTGCCATGTTCAGTCTTGAGTCCAACAACGGCCGTCTTTGGCTGATTCATATGGGACTCGTTCCTGACCGTAACCACCAAAGGCAGCCTAAATCAATTGCGGCATGCATAGTGGAGACACCGAGACAGGGTCTTGAGAAATACCTTTTAGCTCCTTTTTTTTAATTGAAGCCCACTCCTTCAACTAACGGAACGTTGGGACTCGAATGTACAAGACAAACGAACTTTGCATCAATTGTCAGACGATGCAGTCACTAGTTAAGTACGAATGTCTAGGGCAAGCATTTAGCTTTGTTCATCTAGATCATCAATTTGCATCCACAATGCCAACTAAGTGCGCAGAAATGATAAATCTCAGCAGGACTAAAATTTGGCCAGAAAATCATTTGATCCAAAAGGATGGAAGTAATACATAATTGATATAAAGAAGAACATCAATGCAAATTCATAAACGGCAGAACATATACAAATTAAGAGGAGTTAAAGAGATAAAACCAAAAAACGAGATGGTGATAGAGGCTCAATACAAGCCTGGGCAACAAGAACATATTTGTGGACCAGTGGATTGGTTGTCTTACCTATAACCACCATCGCCGATGTAGCAAAGCGAGCCTAAACTGAAGGTTTGAACGTGATCTGCTTCAAATAGCACCTCAGTCTGCCAAAAGAACACTCATAGAAGATGCTTCAGCTTCAGCAATTCAAGGGGACCAATGAGGTGGGCTCACGAAACCTAGGGCACGACGACAAGTATACAGGTCCATGCAGCAAGAATATTGAGGAAGAGAGGAGAAAGAAACCCTCGTGCTGCTGCTGCAATGGAGTCGAAGAAAAAGACCCCAATCCAACAAAGAGCACATGCTGAATCAACAGAAACGAGGAAGGGTCATCAGGCCACCATCCAGTTCCAGCTGCATGCTGCAATGTTTCCCATTTTGATTTCATAATGCTGGGAAAAACAATAACAGGCCGTCAGCATATCCTGGCTGTTGAAGAAACGTTTCATGCATCATAATGTTTGTCAACAGATCCAACTCACAACAGAAACATAAAGATCTTGAAGAAAACCATAACCTGAGGTGAAGTAACTAATCCTGCTATGAATGCTCAACATCATCTGAGTTTGAAAAATATTCGCTGCTTCCCAATATGTCCTGCATTCACACAATCAGAAAAGCCAACAGAAACTTATCAAGATTAAATGTGGACTCAAAAGAAGTACGATCTGAAGAGTGATGACTAGTAATGTTCTAGAAAGGATAAAGCAAACGGGAGAGAAAAGATCATTTTGAAAGGAAAATACATTGAAAAGTTCTTTTGTTACATATTTCACAGGAAGTGTTCTTACACTATGGCCTAACACGTTTCTGCATCAGGAAGGCATTCAACAGATCCTCTGGATTTCATGGCCGTGATATTTACAATAGCGAATAGAAAACAAGACCCAGAATTACTACCCAAAGTTTCCGAAACCAGCACATTCGCATCGGAACAGAAGCGAAAAGAGGGGAAAATGTGCAATAAAGGGAAGAAGATATGGAGAGGAGGGAAGAAGAGGAAAAAAGGTCGAATTAGTACTGGGGATGAGGGAGGTGAGGGCGGCGGTACCGGAGCAGTCGCAGCTCTGCTGGGAGGGGCCGTTCTTCAGGAAGTAATCATTGAAGGCGAAGGAGGCGAGGGACTGGATGTCGATGGGGTCGTAGCACGGTCCGCCCGACTGGATGGGCGAGCAGTCCGTGCCCCTTGGCCGCAGGCATAGTCGAGGGCCGTCTCGAGAGCCTAGTCGGGGGCGTTGTTCTTCGCCACGCACCACAGCTCGAGGTCGTAGGAGCCGCTCTGGTCGTCGCCCCTCGTCCCGCCGGCCATAGCCGCCAGCAGCGCCAGGAAGGGGAGGAGAGCCGGAGCGCCGGAGACGAGGGGCGACGACCAGAGCGGCTCCTACAAAGAAGGGGCTTCCGGGGAGGTTTCTGCATGGTGGACTCGCAGTGAAGGAGAGTCAAGAAGAGGAGAGGCGGTGTGAGAGAAATAGCCGTTGGGGATGGGAGAATGCATGTTGGGTCCATAATGGAAACTATGGCTTTTTCATCCCATCCTAAGGATGCTAAGAACGGGACTTTAACAGGACTTTCTGTTCTAAGAAGATGAGCCACATCTGCATCAACATGGAATAGACATGTTCCTCTGAAGTTACAGGGGCCCATGTATGGGTCTGAGAGCAAGTCTTTTGGCTGTCTTACATTGCATTTTGATTAGACAAGCACGTTTGGATTAATTTGGTACAGTCTAGATGGTTTACATGAAGGCCTAGACTATACGCTAAGCGAGTCTGTTTTTTCAAAAACTAATCCACTTCATCTAGCGCAATTAAGATCAAGCTATAATGATCACGCTATGATCCCTACTTGTACTAGTAAGCTTGTGAAGATGATCCAGACTTGGTTCATATGTTGATTTGGACCTGCTGGCTTGGAATTTGCCGGCATTTCATTCAAATTTTATGTAAGTTGGTGCAACTTCTGAAGCTTATTGGATGTCATAAGTTCAAAAATCTGAGGTTTATAAGGTTGAAACTAGGCGAAAGTTTGTTGGATAGGATGAATCTCAATAGTGCATGTTGTGTTAGATGAGAATCCTTTAAAGCCCAAACCAGTGTCTTTCTCTTCCATATAGTGTATCCTTTTCAAAAAAACATATATACAAAGATACACATATCTTGAAATTTTTTCCACGGTTTTCACCAAATTTAGCTTGAAAATTTGGACATAAGAGTAGATAAGACAAGAGTGCAACTTAATTAGCTTTATATGATAAACAGTAGGTAGGAAAGTGTCACTTGGTTGTATCGCATAAACCAAAAACAAGAGAAAAGAAGCAATAAACTTGAATAAATGCATGAGAAGGCGATGGCTCACCACATTTGACTAAAATCTGGTTCACACATGACTCAAGTCCAAACTCTTCTTGGGACTCAGCCGAACTAGTGTTTGACCCTTGACTTGGTGGGTGTTTGACGTCCCTGGAAGCTGACACAGAGCTCAAATTCCATCCATGGCGCCCCAAAAACAAATGGGGGGGAAAAAACAAAGAAAAATGGAAAATAAACAAGGTGGATCAGAGAAGGAGATAAAATTCTTCTGTTCAGCTATTCTGTAAGGTGATCATTATTGCAAAAGTTTATACTGGTACCTGATCATGCAAATGATAAGGAACCCTGAGGAACTGCCATTTACTTTATTTTGCAATCTCCTCTTATTTCTCTTCTCCCGTTCGTTCTTACCTTTGAGCCTTTTTCCCCTCTCCAAACCACCCCTTTTACATAAAGTGGATTACCTTGCACTTCATGAAATGATTTTGAAGAAGCCTTATATTTCAGTAAGATGGTACCTACATTATGGCTGGCCTTTCAGAGGATCTGATCTTACTGTGAAATAGCTTACCTGAAAACTTCCCTTTAAAGGTATGCATGTACCCGTTGTAAAATTTGATAGGTTTACAATACGTAGGCCTAAAAAATGTAATGTTCTATGTTGTGTTATGTTGGGTTACATGCTGAGCATCTCCAAGATGAATTTGTCTTCTTATAGGAACTTCTTTCCAATGATAATAAGGCATGCTTCATTGGCATTGGACTTAATCAGACTGGAAGAGTGGTTGAGAAGCGGACAAGCTATGATCATAGACAAGGAGCGCTCTGATGTACTGAAAGTATTAGTTTGTCATTATCATGTACAAATAATAAACCTTGATACATTATAAGGATATTGATTCATGTATATATATGTGTGTGTGTGTGTGTGTGCAATATATTGTACATATAACATATATATATTTATATTATCTATATTGTACATATGTATATAGTATATATGATATTACATATATTATATGTAATATATATACATGTATCATATGATAACATCTATACATATGTTGGATACGTATATGCATAATATTGTTATAACATGTATGTAACGTATATTGAATGTATTGTGTATAGACATATTATAACATCATGTACATGTGCAACAGGTACGTATTATAACATTTGTGTACATACTATACATATATATATTATACATATATTATTTATAATATATAATACATTTTACGTTATATGTACACAGTGTATGTGTGTGTATATATATATACACACACAAGTCTATAAAATATGTTACATATTATAATTACAATGCATAGCATAGATATTATAGTATATATATGTAAACATTATACATATATTATGTATAATTACATATGCTATAATATTATATACATGTACATATTATATACAAATGACATATGTATGTTCTACATATTATATATGTTACATATATTATGTATATATGTAATAAATACACATATATTATATACATATATGTTGTATGTTTTGTATACAATATAATATATACGTACACGTATTGTGTACATATCGTATATGTATACCATACAATATATTACATGCTCTATATGTATATAGCAAATATATATATATATATATATATATATGTACAATATATATATACATGTGTGTGTGTGGATTAATATATATATATATATATATACACGTACATAAGATATGCATATATAATATATATATAATATGCAATATATATCTAATATATTTTGTATGACATATATGTACACATATATCCTAATATAACATTATATATGTATTACATATTGTTAAATATAATGTATACTAGGTATGTATAACATATGTATATTACATAATACATATATATTGTACTATTATTTAACAATATGTATAACTAGGTCTAGTATGTATGTATATATATATATATATATATATATATATATATATATATATATATATATATATATATATATATATCCAGTATTATCGAAAAATCAAAATAAGCTTTAAGCAACAATATTGGTGCTTTCACGTTCTTTTAGTGATATTCATGTTACCAGACTTGATATCCACCAGATAAGTTGAATATCGAAAATGGGAGTCGAAGCTCCAAAATATTTTTCGATAATTAGGAAAAATGGGATAAACTTTCATTGACTTTTCCCTCTTGGACTATATATAAAACAGATAGCTACCGGACCCTTGCATGCTAGATTTAGCAGGAATCATATGGGCTGCTGATTCAAAATATATCAGATACTGGAGATTAGGAGAACCTAAGCTATTTTTTTAAGGGGCTAAAATGACTCTCAAAGGAGGAAAGTTAGAAAGAGAAAAATAGGGAAACAAATTATCTATTTTGAGGGGTATCTCGGTTCTTGAAAAATTAATCTGGTTTTAATATTTTCAATTTAATCTCCACCATTTGATGTATTTAGAATTGATGACTTAGATTATTCTAATTAAGTATAGTATATAACGGTATGACAAGGATATGCTTTCACACACACACACACACACACACACACACACACACACACACACACATATATATATATATATATATAGATATGTATAGTGATTTGATATTTTTTTAATAGTCAAAAGATGAACTGCTCTTATAACATCAAAATTTTGGTCTCAATCTTTTTTACAAAAAATAAAACATGATTTCTACTAAATTAGTGTTTATAAACACATTAGGAAGATTCATAATTTGTTTAAAATACTTTTTAATATGAATTTAATAGGTCAGGCTTTTATTAGTGGTTTGGCTCTATATATGTATGTGTAGTTTGGTCTGCTAATTCCATTATTCAGCAAATGAAAATGTAAATAATTGAGATATATTTTTTATTTTTGCCTTCCTGTCAACTCGGTTGCGTGCAAAGTGAACCTCCAATGCAAAAGGACCTGTTGGTTCTCTTTGCTTTCTGTGTGCATATGTACGTGCCCATACGAGGGCGTTTGGACAAATGAATATGATCGACATTGGACTCTTTAGCTTTCCCAAACTTCGAAGTTCTCAATTAAATTCACTGCCTAAGTTCAATAACTATCATGTGAACAAATTTGAACTAATACTTTAAAAAATATTAAAAAAAACCCAATACCAATAAAATGTATTGCTAAATGGAATGCAGCGGAGATGAAAAATGGTGAGGTTTCCAGGACAAAAATGAAAAAAGAAAAATTAAAAAAGATGGTGGTATGCATAAAATATAGGACTTACGTGCTTCAGATAATCTCCTTGTCCATAAGAACTCGAATCCGACCCCTCTATACCGCTGTTCCATGGTATAGATTTCCTTATCCCCTGTATTTTAGGTGATCCGCCAATTTCTGGTCTGTCATGGACGGCGGGTCAGACGACTTGGACCTGTACCCGTATAGGACGGGTTAGTGTCAGATCCGAATTTAGACTGTTGAACTTTTTACTGGGAAAGGAAAACCATAACCAAACGGGTCAGCGGGTCGACGACTTGGACCTTACAAATGCAAGGGTCTGGACCTGTATCCGTATAGGACGGGCTAGTGTCAGATGACTCAGATCCGAATTTAGACTGTTGAACTTTTTATTGGGAAAACCAAAACCATATCCAATTAGAAGAAGGAGGTAATTTAAGGTGGATCCATACCCGGTCGAATGAGGATTAAACTTGAGTGGATCTTGGTGACAATACATGTCGTCTTTTGAAAAATAGGGATCGTGGACGAACATTATGGATCAGATCTGACCAAATACTTAAACCAGGATCGTTTCAAGTAAAACTAGCAGGGTGTACTCAAAACGTTTCACAATAGGCTTCGGACAGTGCGTTTTCTTGAATAAATTTCAAACCTATCAGGCTTCCGACTAAGCGTTTCCGTAATAAATTTCGAATCGTGGGCACTTGCCCCGTTCCGTTCTCATCACCGTGGAGGGGAGAAATCGTGAGCTTACACCTTACAGGCACACACACACCGAGAGAGAGAGAGAGAGAGAGAGAGAGAGAGAGGGAGGGAGGGGAATTGGAAGGCTATCGACGAACAATGGAGGGCGAGTTGAAGGAGATTCTTGCAGATCTAGACGATCTCAAAGGCGTGGTCTCCGAACCAGATCATCGCGAACGTATCGAGAAGGTAACCCAATCTCGTTAGTTTCTGCATTTTTTACGATCACGGTATCTCTCTCTCTCGATTGATAAATCGATCGATTAGTTTCCTGTGGAAGTTGGGGAAACATTTTCATGCTCATCTTTTGTCCACCACGGAGAATCATGAGCGTTTCCCTGTTTGCGTCGATTCGACGCCAGAGTGTTACTATCCTGATCTTGATTCTGCTGCAAACTTTTGTGAAATTTTCACGAGCATATGCGGTCGTGTATTAGCGCATTTTGCTTCATGTTAAGTTTGGATTTCCTGGGGCTGAGAATCTGGCATTCCAATTATCGCCTGCGGTTTAGATGAATTTGATGTCGTGCTTCAGTCCGCCAAGTTCGTAGTTGCAAGTTGACTTTGGGCGGAAATTGCAAGTCTGAGAATTTCAATTCCTCAATTCTCCAAACTGGGGTTAATAGTTGCAGCTCAAATTTTCGCCGCGGTGCATTACTATTCTGTGGTCTTATTTGTACTTTTCTTGCAAATTGGCGTTGCCGTAATATCTTTAATGGAGTTTTGATGCCGGCTCCTTTACTGAATTGGCTAATGCTTTGATAGATAAAAAAACGTGCTGAACGCATTGGTGGTTTCGTAGGAAGCTCGCATGTGCGGCGGCAGAGAGTGAAGGTTTGTATTATCGGTTTCTCATATGCTTGTGTGTTTTTTTTTTTTAATATTTTGTTTATGTGTGTGAATAACATCATGATGCAAAACGTGAAGGACAGGATATGAGCGCTGAGGTTGTGGATACAAATCCTTACAGTAGGCTGATGGCTCTCCAAAGGATGGGAATAGTGAAGGACTACGAACGAATAAGGGAATTCTCTGTTGCAGTTGTAGTATGTATAACTTTCACTCTTTGGTGGTTGCTTTTCATCCCATTTCGATGGCAGATCAAACGGGTGGGATCAAATGTTGCCTCACATGAGTTCGCAATTTTATTATAAATTGCTCGATCCCATTTCAATGTCCTTATTTAGGCTACTGGTTTGTTTGACTAGTATAAATAGTCGTTGACTGTTTGCTCTATTCTTTTTCTTTTTTAACATTTTGATTCTTGAAACTATACATTTTTCAATTTATGGAAGCAAACTCGCTACGAATTATCAGGTTTCTTTTCTGTATCCCCCCTTGATTCTATTGACAAATGTGTCAGCCCATATGTGATCATTTCACATATGCATGAATTTCAGCCTTTTCAGAAATTTGATGTGCTGGAGTTTGAGTTCATATTAAAACAAATGTAGGTTAAATAGTCATTTAATTTCAAATCCATACTAATATGGATGTATTAAGGAAGTTATTCTGTTTTGTGTTTGGATGGGCTCTATTGAACATATGTTCTTCTCGGTTGCTTCTTTCTCCTGCTTTGATAAATCCAGTGCCTGTTATAAGTTCTTGTATATGTTATTTCAGTCAGTCAATAATATAACTGTTTCTTTTCTAAAAGGTGTTCAAATTGGTTGTTCAGGGAATAGGTGGTGTTGGTAGTGTTGCTGCAGAAATGCTTACAAGGTGTGGTATTGGCCGACTACTGCTTTATGACTATGACACAGTGGAGTTGGCTAATATGAATAGGCTTTTCTTTCGCCCAGAACAGGCATGACATTCTTCAGTAAACTTGTTTAATTTTCACTGTCATCCTTTACAAAGTACTGCTGAAGGCTTGTTTTGGCCTTCACATGCTTCGTAAGGCTGTATATTACTATATTTATAAAGGACCTGAACAATTACTTTATTTTCACTTAAGTTTATTTTTTGCTCATATGACATATCATGTGAATGATTAAGTACCTGTGCTCTGTCTTCTTTATAAGGGACTTAAAATGCATGATATACATATTACGGAAAAGTAAAATAAATGGAACAGTAGAGAGGAGAGAATATAAAAACCGTAGACTACAAAAGCTGGTGAAAGTTGATTGACCCATGGTAGCAATTCCAGCTAATATTTTTCCAACTTCAGCAATGGCTGTGTCTAGTCCATTCCTCAAATAAAGTTTTTTCATGGGAGTTATCATATATCAAAAGCTTATTAAGCACAGTCCCATGGGTCTTAGCTTTTCGATTATCCTCCTCCTGATTCCCCCTTGAGGAAGCTTGCAGGCAGGTCATTTTGTGTTTTCCCACCATCTTTCTTTAGGAAAGAATCAATATATATGTAATTTTCCCTCTAATGAAATTTAATGCTTCTATGTCAGTTAATTTTTGATATAGTCATAGCCTGTTATTCATGTCCCTTTCCCTGAACAATTAACTTATACAGAGAAAGGCGACTTTAACAATTCATCGCTCTTCCTGGGTAAACTTATCAAACCTTGACTAGCATTACCTTTTTTGGTATGAAAAGTTTGCCAGTCTTATTTTTGGACCTCCTTTTCAGTAGAGCTATTGAAGGAGCCAGTTCTGTATGGGCCGATCTGCCTGCCCAGCCTTATTGCATAACAAACAAAAAAAAATCACAGTCTAAAATCTGTTATGGTGCTGCTGATTATGAGAAATCTAAAAACACCATTCTTTATGCTAAAGATAGAACAATGACCAGCTACCTTATGTGTAAGGGTTCTGTCTGTATGTCTACACTGGTGCCATAAACTGTCTAATATTGTTGGACTTGATATATGAGGTGATGTTGATCTGTGCATACATGTAACTTCTGTGTATTCCCTTTTTGATACTAATCAGGTCACCCTTTTTTTTTTTGCCTTTTTTGAATGAATAATTTTCTCTAACATATGATGTTGGAAACTCTATGGGCTGGATCTTTACACAGTACTGACATCCACACGTAATCCTGTCCATAAGAAGTGTGTCTTTTATCACTTGTATACAAGAAAAGATGAAAGATGAAGCTGATTTTCCTATTTGCAAAGATTCTTATCTACCACCAGCCATTTAAACTTCTTTCCAGGAATAGCTCCTCTCCAGTTTCATATGCAATAACAGTGTTAAGATTATTATATATTAAAACGTTTTTTTTTCTTAGTAGGGTTTGGATTTTGTCCTTTTATTTTTTTGCATAGGTTGGAATGACAAAGACAGACGCTGCTGTTCAGACATTGTCAGACATTAATCCCGATGTTGTTCTTGAGGTATGTATCAGTTATCAAATTATGATGCATGAGCAAAATTGATAACCAGGAATGACTCCTTATTCTTCTTTCAACCTTGAAATTCTTACCATGGTTATAAATTTTAAACCCTAAAAGTTCGTCAAAACAGCCTGTTAGGGAGCTTGTGTACAAAATTCCTTGTAAAGAAATAGAAAGCATATTTTCTACTCATGCTGCAAAGCAACCCCTCAGACACAAAAACTTAAGAACTGTCAGAACAATTTTCTGATAATCAGGGATATGAAAGGAAAACATCTGCAAATGGGATTAGTCTAGACTATATGCTTCTTATCTTACTAGGTAACCTGCTGAAAATACCTCTGAGAGTCTTCTTATTACTCTTTTTCACCCCATAAAACTTGTAAGAGTGTTTGCTTGCAAGTGTTCCCAGTGGAGTGAAAAGATACTTTAGCAAGTCATATGCTCATGCATGGTTGAGTTGAGAAGCATGCCAAGTTTTTAAGTTTGTCAAAGGAAAACTAGAAGCCATCCACAAGGAAATAGGAGAAAACTAAAAAGATATGCCTTTAGCTTTAGAAACAAGTTAGTGTCTGCAAGCCCAGCTTTGATTATTGGCCAACACAAGAAGCTACCTCAAAATGGAAGTTAATGCTATTAACAGAAGTCTGTCTAGCACCAATCAAGTAGTGAAACTTTATTAAAGATTGTGACCCATAATTCATTAGGTAATGTCCCGACTGAGATAAGAATGGTTGCTTGCCATACCAAAGGTCAAGAACCATCTTTTCGCAAGATTTTTGGTTGAACAGAACGGTTCTGATGAAGATATAAGGAAGGCTTAGGCACTTTTTACCTTCAAAGCTGACATGCATACTGTATACTTTCAAATTCAATTGAAAAGATGTGGTTTACTAAAGCTAACACTCCACAAGTATTGAAGTGTTCTTTGAGATTCTTCTGTTGTTTGTTTACATACTTTATACGCGGCATGCAACAGTTGTATTCATTTGTTATATTACATGTGCAATTAACATTGACATGATTGAGATAACCACTATTAAACCGTGTGCAGTTAACAAATAAAGATGTAATGCTGGCTTTTTACATATGGTGGCTAAAGTGCTCTGTTAGTTGAGGTGGACATATTATGTGTCGAGTTTCATGCTGGTGCTTGCTTTCATGCTTATGTTTCTCATTCTATTTTTACACAGAGCTATACACTCAACATCACAACTGTTAAAGGCTTTGAGACTTTTATGACTAGCCTGACTTCTGGTCACATTGGCTCCAACAAGCATTTCACTGGAGTCGATCTAGTCTTGAGCTGTGTTGACAATTACGAAGCTCGCATGGTCGTCAACCAGGTAGGGCCCTTACCAAACTAATGTAGTCGCATCTTTCTACACCCAAGGCATGTACAAATTTCTAGTGAATATTTCCCAAAGCCAATGAAAGAATTGGGAACCATTTTCTCTTATGATATGTAATGCATCTTTTTGTGAAGTAGATTAGAAGTTTTTTGGCTATTTTATAAGTTTAATATGAGCTTATTGACATTTCAGGCTTGCAATGAGCTGAACAAGACATGGATGGAGTCTGGTATGTGATATGTTCTCATACATGAAATCATTGCCGTTAAAGAAACTTGTATGTTTTCAAATAGTTATGCATACGGTTATGCATACGAACCTATGTCACATGGGTGTGGGTGGACACGGCTTATGTGTGTGTGTATATATATATATACAAGAAAGTGTCAAAGTAGACATGAAAAGAAAATCAGTACTATTAGAAAACAACATGACATAAACAAGAAGAGCAAAAAACGCAAAATACATTTGCAATGTTGTATGAACTAAGCAAGAGCACACATGAAAGAAATAAGATCAGACATGAAATAAATAAGAATAGGCATGAAATAAACAAGAAAAGCCATGAAATAAACAAAAAATGGACAGGAACATATATGAAATGAAAAAGAAATACAACAGACACAGAATAAACAAGAAATAAAACAACAACAGAGAAGAAATAAACAAGGAAAGACACAAAATCAACAAGAACAATGACCATAAAAGGGGAT
Source organism: Nymphaea thermarum (assembly GCA_011799765.1). Lineage (NCBI taxonomy): Eukaryota > Viridiplantae > Streptophyta > Magnoliopsida > Nymphaeales > Nymphaeaceae > Nymphaea > Nymphaea thermarum. The sequence continues at coordinate 247,358 of JAANDH010000284.1, read as the reverse complement.
AGAAGAACAGACAGTCATTTCCAACGAACGTGGATAAACAGACAAAAAACCAAGATTAACAATAAAAAATGAAACTTTTTGGTGTTGCCAGAAGCCTCACTGTGAAACTCTCACCGGTGATTTGAATACACATTGATGGGGCTGGGGAAGAGCTTGGGAAGTCCAAATGGGGTGTATGAAGGCCAAGGTCAACTATTGACCCTTTTTATTGCTTTCCCCTCTTTATGACGAGCTTACAAAAAAAAATTCCCAAATTTTGGATAGATTTGGATTTGGTCAACTTTGACCGAGTCCAAAAGAGAGGCACCACCATGGTGAAGTAACTGCGACCAACACGCTTGGACCATGTCCACGCCATGCCAGGCCTACAGCTGCACCTGCATCCATGGTCGACTTGCGTCATGGGTGTGACGGGTTTTTTGCATAAACCGTGTTATGTAGACATGAGCATCCTTTTTTTCCTTGTTCATAATGAAACCTCAGGCAGGTGCTATTGCTGAATTGTATCATCTGATTGATATTACTGTGTTCATCTTTAGATGGAAGATGTTATCTTCCGTCAATGTAAGTTATGTAACAAGAATTGGCTTTCGCAGGTGTCTCTGAAAATGCTGTTTCTGGTCATATACAGTTGTTGGTTCCTGGGGAAACTGCTTGTTTTGCTTGTGCTCCTCCTTTGGTATGCCGACTTTCATTTTTCTGTTAAACGGTCTATGAGTTACCACTATATCCTGTGGCATATTACATTATGGATAGTCACAAATAACGTCTCAGAGTTTTAAACGGCGATGTTTTTATCGGGTATAATACGGCGAGCTTGAAAAAAAAATGGAAAAATACGGTAAATTTTTATAAATTTTAAAAAACTAAAAATGGAGGAAAAAATAAAATAAATGACAAACTAATAACACAAACATCAAAAGATAAGTAGATTTGCAACAAATACTGCGATGTGTGATTTGATCGAAATTACGATTGTACAGATTCAGAATGAAAAAAATAGAAAATGAAAAAAAAAACTGTGAAAAAAACGTGTTAGTTTAAAGTTTTTTTTTCAAAAAAACGCATTTTTTAAAAGTTTTAAACGGCCATTTAATTTATCGCGTTTCTTTTCATTTTCTTCAAAAAAAACACGTTTTCTGTGACTATGGTAACCTAGTGACATGCACACAAGTATATTCTCTGTGTTATCTTATCATGCACAAATCTGAAAGAAGTAGTCTAATCCATGCTCTTGAGGTCTGATTTTTGTGTCTAATGACTATATTTGCCGAGGTGCTTGATAACTTCTGATATGTACAATACAATGAATATATGAGAAACTGAGGGACCTAATATGCTTGAAACATGCTTTAGAATGCTGGTCCACAAAGAAACACATTGTCTGCATCTGTTTAAAGGTGAAACATTTGATCTTGCTTCTTGTGCAAGCCAAATTAGCCAAATATACTGAAAAACTTGAAGATTATTTATTGCACAAATTGCACCAGTTAAACAAATTATGAATCATATGTTTCCTTTGTCGTATTGATTTTGAAATGTATGTAAGCTTTATGAAGATTTAGTTTGTGTCAGCATTATAATGCTAGTTTGGTATCTTAATGTTATGCAAGATAAGTTAATTTCCACACTCTGTATAGGTTGTTGCGTCCGGGATTGATGAGCGCACCCTTAAACGAGAAGGTGTCTGTGCGGCTTCTTTACCAACTACCATGGTAAAATAGCTGTCTGTTTTTAGATTTTCGTTGGCTTCTTCTTACAATGAAAACTCCTAGCTACCTGGAGATGTTAATGTTTCTTGCTGCAGATGACAATTTTCTTCTGAGCTTTTGGCGCATATGGTGTGTATGTGTGATATATGTGTGTGTGAGAATATCATAAATATAGGCAATATTCTGGAAATGATTATTGCTGAGAAAGTATCATGATTTTTTGTTGACATATGCAAATTCTTGAGTTACTTCAGCTGCAGTTTGACTTGCCAAGTTTCTGATACTGCATATATTGGTCATCTTAATATGAGCTATTTCAGCTGCATGATTGCTTCTTTACTCTTGCAGGGGGTTGTAGCTGGTCTCTTAGTTCAGAATGCCCTTAAATTCCTTCTCAAGTTTGGACAAGTGACCAAATATCTGGTAGTATATGAAACATATATTTTTGCTATTTTCCTTACACATTCTTGGTTGCATTCTTGTGCCTGGTGTATCCTTAATTTGTTGGACCTAATGTCATAGAAATCATGTTTTATTAAAAAAAAATGCAAAAAAAAAAAAAAACGTTAAAAACAAGTCAGCCCAAAAAACCGGGAAAAAAGATGCGTTTTTTTAAACAAATGCAAAAACAAAAAAACGTGAAAAACACATTTTATTCATGTCTTTTTTCAGTTTCCCTTTTCTTTGCTTTTTTTTTTCACTTTTTTACATTTTTTAGTTACCAGTATTTTATTTTCACATTTTATTTTTAGTTTTTGACTTTATTAAAATTTGCCAAGATTTTCCCTAGGAAACCAACTTTGCTGAATTATAGCCGAGAAAAACTACCCGAAAATATATTTTTCACAATGGTTGGATCTGAGCATTTAATAACATGGAGATCATTTATGTGCTTAATGATTGCCTAGCTTTCTTAGACTTTGATTCTTGATTGTCCTATTTCTCAGTTTTTATCAGTAAAATTTCATATCTTAATTTTTTAAGAAAATTTATGTGCCAATGATTTATTTTCAACATCACATGGATGCCGCAGACAGGCCTTTTGTCCAACCCAAGTGCAGCATGTGTGCTACTTGGTACATGATGTCACATGTAATTTGCACTTTAGTTCAATTAATGTATTTCTGTTGCATACGTACTTATAAGCTAATTTTAAGTTTTAACACACCCACATGCCCTTGCGGAACTTAAATCCAATCATTTTTTGGAAAAATGCTGCACTATGTATCTGCATGTGTGACATGAACTCTTTTTTACTTGTGTGACATGAACTCTTTTTTACTCAAACAGTTTTTACTCAAACAGCACATACCCTAAGAGCCTTCTCTTGCATGAGGCTTGTGCTTCCTGCGTTCTCATGTCCAATGAGTCCTTGACTGTATTGCTTTTGCAGGGATACAATGCTCTAAAAGATTACTTCCCAACAATGGAAATGCGACCAAATACACAATGTTCAAATGCAGCTTGCTTAGAACGCCAGGTAATGCTTCTCTCAATGTGGTTGTACTTTAAAAATTCAGTTACCCAGGTTTGAAGGTTTTTACTGCTGTACAGAAAGTGTACGCCCAAATGAAACCAATAAGAGATGCCGAAGCTAAGGCAATGATGGAAGCCCAAGCATTGTCAGATGAGGGGCCACTTCATGTTGACAATGAGTGGAACATTAGGTATTCCTGCAAAAGCTCTAAATATTCCCTTATGTTCTGTTGCATGATTTCTCCGAACAGGTTAAAGGGGGACAATCCAAAATCTGCTATTTATTTGGCAATGTGCCCATGTCCAGAAGGCATATGACTATAAGCATCAAACTGAGGATTATTTAATTATCTAAATGGAGTTTCTTTGTGCAAATGTCTTTGTGTTTCAAAGATAAAGCAGAAGAACATAGTATTTGACAGTCAAATCTGAAATTGTCTATATGGTATCTGCTTAAGAGTTAAGACTAATTTGTTGAAGATGGTCGGCTTTCTTTTGACTTTTAAGTATAAAAGTGTTCTCTTATTACGCTGCTTTAGCTGAAGCATTTGTATCTTTAAGAGATAAAATGTTTTCCATGATGAAATTCAGACTTACACTGTATCCCTTGGATATTTTTTAAATAGTTGATGGTAACTTGAAACTGTGCTAGTGGTCACTTTTTCCTTCTTGTAACCATCCATCACAAGAAAAGGAGCAACGTGCAGGCAATGTACTGAGATCCGTTTTGAATTTATCTTTGGCTTTCTTCAAATTATAGTTTGAATCTGTAACCATACTTTTATTCTTGTGGTGCAAACATGGATATGAAACTTGCAAGGTTTGGCATTCGTCTTCCATCTGTTGGCAATTTTTGTCCTAGTGTTCAATTGTGCGCTACTGTTCTGAAAGATGTTTTGTGTTCTTGTCTTCTTCAAATGTAAGTTATTTGGCTTTTCTTTTTTGCAGTGTCGTTGATGATGATGGAGTGGAGGTTTCTCAGGTCTGCAGAACAACAGGTAGCTATTAAAGATGTTTGGGCTGGATTTAGTCCATAGCCACAAATATCGTTCTTGGTTTTTTATTAGAGGGGTTTTCCCTGGGTACTTTCTGACAAAGGTGTTTTTTGGGAAAACCTCAGGAAAATTTCAGAGCTTTTTTTTTAAAACAAAAAACTCATAAGTAGGTAAAAATAAAATAAATGAGAAATTAATAAGACAAAAAAATTCTTATTAAAATGATAAAAATGGACAAAGTAATAAATATAACAATGAAACAAAAGTTTAAAAAGCAGAAGAGTTCACAATAATATCACACGATAAGTTCGTGATAAATTCATTTTTAATGTTTCTTCAAATATCGCATATCTTCCTTTTTTCATTTTTTTGTTAATATCCCATATTTTAAAAAATATCGCAAAATTTATGGCTGTGATTTATTCGTGTACATTCATTTACTATGAGGTTTTTATCTTTGCCACCCAGATTCGCATAAGCCAAATTGCTGGATTTTCCTGGATTGGCTTAAATCCTCGAAGTTGCTGCTTTGTAGTTCAGTAACTGGCATTTGCGTCCCTTGCCATACAGCTGAAGTTATTTTTGGCCCTACTCCTTCCGTCTTCAAATTTTTGAAAACTCAAATCTGAACCTTGAAAATTTTAAAATAGCATCTACCCCTAGATTGTGAAAATTAGATAAATAATAATAGCGGCGTTACATAAATTTCTGGTGCTGACTCTGTTTGTTGTCTATCATGGTATTTTTTTTCCAAATATGTGTTGCTCTTGTTGTGTAACGTCTGATCAAACCCCAACTGCAGATGCTCTTCCAGATGGTCTTGCACGTGAGCTTCCAGATGCAGATGATTTTCATGATGACCTTCCAACATCAACAACAGCCTCCACCTCATTCGATCTTGAAGACCTTCAAAAGCAACTGGATGCTCTCAATGCTAGCTGATTTCAGGGCATCCTACCGTTATTTTGTACGATGATCGAGTTTTTCTAATAATTGTTTCAGTTAATTGTCTCTCATCTTGCCATTTTCAATCATATTTATTAGCTATTTATTGATATTACTGATGACAACGAAGATCAATAGGGTCCTTTTTGGAAGCATTTAGTGACTGAAAAGCCTCTTGTAAGAAGCAAATTGTAATGTCTGGCCATTTCCCGAAGTTAGAAGTTGATTTTTTTTTTGGGCTATTAGTTGGAAACAGGGGTTAAATGGAACTTCAGTAGTTGTGGGGATTATTGGGAATAAGTGTATATCTAACGAGCCTTCTAAATAGGTCTTTATATTTATGTCACATGGGTGCGGGTACGATATGGGTATGGGTACTCTAATTCGGGTACAGACATGGTAATTTTGAAAAATTTGGATACGCTGATACAACAAATTTTATATTCTTAAAAATAAAAAAATAAAAAAATATTAAATTAATAGTCCACTCTTATAAGAAAGTTTGTTATATTCTAAGTTGAGTTGAACTCGAGTTGGCCGACTAGACTGGTGTGCAGTCCTAGATAGTGGTGGTTCGTCATGGCTAAGAGAGGCCCCATCGGTCACTCATATGGCAGCTAGTAGAGGTTGAGGCCGTCACAAGGTGGGGACCCATCTGAAATTGCAGTAGGTCCATTAGAGATCGAGTAGGCAGTCGGGCAATTTCAGCCAAGACTGATCATCTGACTGCTGCTGGCCAGGATGGCAATCAGACAAAGCTTGGTCAAGGTCGGGTGCTATTGGATGTTAGCTGGCTGGGCTGACTTGCCCAAGGCTAGAATGGGCCAACGGCTAGTCGGGACTAGATGTTGGGCAGAGCTAGCCCGAGGCTAGGGCTGGGCATCGAGCTGGCTTGAGACTTGGCTGGTTAGCGATCGGGCTGGGCCAAGACAGGCTAATGGAGTATCGGGCCTTAAGCCAAATCATTTCTGCGAGGCCCGGCCCCAACCAATTGTTAATGGATCGATCGAGCCTTAACCAAGTTGGGCCGAGCTTTAATTGAGGCTACCTGCAACATCTTTAAAATGGGTGCAAACATTTTCAGGCCCGGCCCCAACCAATTGTTAATGGATCGATCGAGCCTTAACCAAGTTGGGCCGAGCTTTAATTGAGGCTACCTGCAACATCTTTAAAATGGGTGCAAACATTTTCTATAAGCATCTTTAAAATGTTATCGGTCTTATTGGGCCGCCGATGGGCGGATTGTAGTGCTCGGGCCTGGCCTATTAAATTTATTGGGCCTAGCACCAAGACCAGATAAGTATAGGCTAGGCATGATGAGGTCCGGTACCAGGCCCAAGTTGAGCTTGGTAGGTGCCCAACCTTACCTGAGGTCCTTTTCTAGTTGGGTCAGTGCCTGGTGAGGCTCGACTGAGGTTGTGTGCTAGACAACAGCTGGTGGGAACTAGTGGCAAGGTAGAACTTAGTTGAGGCCATGCATTGATCAGTGACTGGCCTAACAAGGCTCAGTGGGTGAAGCATGGCCATGACGCCCGAAGGACCAAGTTGCCGTTGAGGGCCAGCTGTTTGGTCTGTTCGGGTGAAGCTCGACTGGGGCGGGGTGCGAGACAACAACTTGCCAGGACTAGCGGCTGGGTATAGCTCGGCTGAGGCCATGCATTGGTTGGCGATTGGGTAGACAAGGCTCAACGGGTGGCTTGTGGGTGAAGCATGGCCATGGCGCCCGAGCGACCAGATTGGTGATGAGGGTTGGCTATTTGGTACGTTTGGTTGCTGAGCCGGCTGTGGTAGTATAGGCCAAACCACGGCAGTTGGCCGTGAGCCAGGGGTGGTTAGGGAGTTCTGGCTAAACCTAGCCAGTGGCAGCTGACTTGAGCACAGGTGTGGGTCATCATTAGAGAGAACCCCTAAAAAGGGTTGGGTGGGGATGGGGGTGGGGGGAGTCTAGGAGGCCATGGGGGAGATGAAGGGTAGCGGCTAGAGAGTGCGGGGTTGGTGCATGTGTGTGCACTTGGGCGTCACAGTGTCAAGGCTTACTCTAGGTGCAAAAACCAACGAAGAGTGAGGGGCCGCTGGTTGGTAAGAGACATAGCCCTGGTGTGGGCAGACTTGTGCTAATGATGTTTGGTAGCTGATGGCCGAGTCTAGTTTTGGGTTTGAGATATGTGGTAGATCTCGGAAAAAGGATTTCAGACTATATATGAGGTTGGCCGGCCGGTCATGGGGTTAGAGACTATTCGCCTTCCTCTTGGAGAATCTATAGGGGAATAAAAAGTTGGGGGGAGAGAGAGAAGAGAGAAGAAGGATGAGTCGATGATAGCACTACATGAAGGGATGCCACTAGTGCCTGGTGGTGACAAAGGGATGACCCGGTTGTGGCGGACCTCCAGCAGATGATAATATGGATGGAAAAGGGAGAGGGGCAAGAACACAAAGGAGAATACATGCAGGCGGAGGTTAGAAGCAGCCACATCAAAGGCGTTCAGTGGAAGAGAGCGATTGAGGGCACTGTAGAGTTGACCGTCAATGGTTATTGCAATGCGGCAAAAAGTTGCCACAACATGCAAGAGAGAGAGAGAGAGAGAGAGAGAGATAGAGGATAAGTAAGGCAGCTTATATAAAGTTGGCAAGCTGGAAACTTAGCAGTGGCAGTGACGTTCATTGTAACCATGGTAACGGTGAATGTGCTAGAGAGAGCATTCGTCAACAGCAAGGTTTGTCTAGCTGGTGGTGGCATACTAAACACTAAAGCACCAAAGAGCTTGCTAGAGCGAGGTGCGATTCATCAAAGAGTGACTCCTCCCAATAAGAGAGCTTTGTTCATGTGCAACAATCGTGCTACCAAGGACAGAGAGCAGTGGCAGTGATGGCTGGATGCTGGTCAGAATTGTGTGGCATTGGCCTGAGTCTTGTGAGACCTCTCTCACTTGGTCAAACAAGGTCTAGAAAAAAATGAGATGTCATAAATACAAAATAAATGTTCTTAAATACTATATTAAAGAAGAAAGATAAAAAAGTGCGATAGGGCTGAGGTGGTGTGCACATGGGGCCATGATGCGCTAGGCAATGAAGTGTGTTTTATGGTGGAGCCTATGCTGAAGCGGATTCCCGCCCATTCAGTATTCAAAATGCTAGCCTATATAATGTTGTGTTGTTGGGGGTTTTAGTGATCATATATGGTAAGTGTTACAGGGTGAATTTTTCTTATGTTCTTCACCTGCACGCACGACGTAAGTCTGTAGTACTCTAGACTTACTAGCCAAACCACCACCAGTACAAAAACTCAAAAGAACAAAGGACAACCAGCTTTGCCTCAACTCGAGGACTTAGTTTGTTCTTCACAAGTAAAACTTACAAATACTCAAGGCAATACATCTCATCCGTTTATACACTACTAGACTCGGTTTAAGTATTCGGTTGAAGTTATTACATAGTTCAAATTCAAAACCAAGGTAGCAACAATATCTCGTCGAGATTCAAATGTGGTCGTGGGCTCCAACTGCTCACCAGCCACTTGTCCAGGAACTGCTGCCCACGTCGAGTGAGCAGTTGGCCACAAGCATTGTTACTTGAAAGCGGCCTGACTGCAAGGCCGTTAACAGACACGTTCCCACAACCTGCAACCTCTAGGCGTGGCTTGGCATTGCTGCCCAGCTGCCACCTAACAAAAACTTGTTCCATCCACGGCCCCATAATCAAATTACTTTCATCCGGTGCTACCAAGTGACCCAGCCTTCACTTAGTAATGGCCACGTGTTGAGGGATCGGTGTCCTTCAACTGATAGGGTTCCCTACATAAGTTTTGTAGGTTATCATTCCTCACGTGCAGGAGAAACACCAAAGACCTCCGGTATACCATAAATTTCAAACTGCCTGTTGCTACCAAGTTGTGGCCTGCTTCTGCCGACCTGTGGCTTGTTGTTGCTTCAATGGGACCAGGTATGTGCCTTCCATAGCCTAGCCATGTCAGGCCATCCCTGGCTAGGCCAGTCCAAGCCATCCATGGCTGGCCAGGCCATGGGCCAGGGTAGGGTAATAGAAGCCTCCCCCACCAACTATGCTCGACTTCTCCGTCGAGGCCAAGTATTCATATACTTTGTTTTCAAATTGCCATAAGTTGGCATCCGTTTCTCAGCTGTCTTCACACTCTAGTCCAATGTTATCACTGTCGTATCGTATCGTATCGTGTATCGGTCGGGCCGACCTATACGCCGTATCGTAACGTATCATAAATGTATCGTAACGTATCGTAAAATTAACTTTTTAATTAATAAAAAATGTTAAAAATTTATAAAAAATAAGAAAAAATCTAAAAAAATCCGAAAAAACTAGTAAAAATAAGAAAAATTCAAGAAAAATGTATTCAAAGGAACATTCATCATTCATGTATATGAAGTATGAACTATAAAGTATGCATATGAACAAGACATTCCAAAATAAGAAATCAAACATTTAAAAATCAAAATAACATACTAAGCAACCTAAGAGGCTAAGAGTAAAAACATACAAATAAATGTAGGAAATAAGAGAAATGAACGATTCGATGGCGAAAATGGGCTATTTCTCACCTTCTTGTTGTTAGAATCCAAAAAACCCTCTTTCTCCAAGCTTCCCACCGTCCCTAGACTCCCCACTACAAGAAAGAAAGCTTCTTCACCGGCAAAACTTGATGGAAATAGAGAAAATCTCTCCCTCCCACGTCTCTTGTAGCGTTTACAAACAAGAAAAGAGAGAGAGAGGAGTGTCTGTTCTAAAACAAGGCGTAAAAAAGGGGCCCGACGGCCCTTTTTTAATTTTTCCCCCGTATCGTGCGATACACCCCCGTATCGCACGTATCGTGCGATACGGCCACGATACAGACGCGTATCGTATAGGTTTTCTTGACCTATACGATACGTATCGTACGATACGCGTCCGTATCGTACGATACAGATAACATTGCTCTAGTCAGCCCTTCTACCTTACCAAAAATTGTCGGTAGTAGCTGGCTTTGCTGTGCCCTTTCAATAGGTGATCCAGATTTGAGCAATCGCTTTTGTCAAATTGCACACTCACACTGCGGGGCGCTCTAGTGTATGTCGACCTAGCTGGGTCCTCTCAATCCTTATGGAATGGTTTGAGGAAACTTACAAGGAATACAAGGTGAGACTTGATTATTGTGGCAGCTCCAACCTGTAGGCTAAGTTGCCGACTTTCCTTAGGACTTTGAAGGGACCATCATACCTTGAAACTAGGCCATGATGGACCACCTTGTTGTTCACCTTCTTTCAAATCTGAGGAGTTAGCTTCAACAAAACTAAGTCTCATTCTTTGAACTCTGAGGGCCGTCTTTCTATCAGTTGCCTTCTTCATTCTTTTAGCTAAGCAATCTCTTGCCTCGATCAAAGCCTCGTTCTTGTCCTCAAGCATATTCGCAGTTGCGGGGCAGTTTCCTGAGCTTAAAACGCTTAAGTCAGTTGGAGTGATGGGTTGTTGGTCTAGCACAACTTCGAAGGGACTCTTATCAACGGTAATTGTCTTCTGCAAGTTGTAGCAAAATTGCGTCAAGTCCAACATAATCATCTAATTCTTTTGATTTACAGTCATATAGTGGCACAAATACTCTTTTAGAATACAATTAATTTGATTGGTTTGGCCATCGCTTTGAGGATGATTGTTGGTCGAAAAGTTCAATTTTGTTTTCAGCAACTCAAACAAGCAGGCCCAGAACCGGCCAGTGAACCCATCACCATCACTTACAATGTCGACATGGGACCCCCAATACTTCACCACATGGCTAAAGAAAAGCTTGGTCGCTTGATCGGCCGAGCAAACTTTTGGGGCAGGGACGAAGGTTGCATACTTTGAAAATCGATCAACAATCACTAAGATCGACCCCATTCTATTTACTGTTGACAAACCCGTGATAAAATCTAAGGAAACACTTTGTCAGGATTGGTTCGGGATAGGAAGTGGCTGCAACAATTCGCTGGGCGGTTGCCATGTCTGCCTTATCTTATTGGCAAACTAGGCAAGTCCAGATGCAATGCTATACATCAGCTTCCATCTTCAGCCAGTAGAAGTGCCATCAAAGCCAATGTGTGGTGTTGGCCGGGACGGCCAGCCCACGGGCTATCATGCATCTCCCTCAAGAGTTCCTTTCGAATTCCACCTCATAAAGGGACGTATATCTGATCCCCATTTGCAAACAAAATCTTATCTTGTAGCTAAAACCAAATATATTGTCATAACCTATTGGCCTCCCATCAATTATTCATTTTTAATTTATCATTATGAGGACATATTGACAATATGACTGACTAGCACATGAGGTTAGTTTACTTTACAAGTGCACCCATTCCTCAAAACGCCTCTATAAGAGGGTTACACATTCAGCCAATACTCTTAACTAGCCACTATACTTTATGGGTGCTTCTATCCTTCAATTTCATTCAATTGGATCACCACCCAATGGCAATACAAATGAAAATCACACAACACTCACTTCAGTCAAACATAACAACCACATCATACAAAAACTTAGCTGAACCATAGAGACTAGTCTCATAATTGACTCTTAGTTGTCCTATGTAAATATCATACTAGGATGCTCATTAATGCACAATCAGAGCCAAGGAGATACTTGACTTGATACTCTGCCTAATCTATCCTAACCAATTATAATTTCTAGCATGCAAATTGCATTGCGTAATGTTTAAAAAACAATCAGTCAATTTCATTAACAATCAATCTCATACATGCATTCACAAGGAAATAAGCTCGTTATATCACACATCATTCAATAAAACACAATCATATGATCCAACGATCCTGAAAAACACTCACTCTCATTTGGCACTAGGCAGTAATTAACTTGGAATGCCGCCATACCTATTGCACATCGCCACAAACACCTAAAATCACCTCGAGCTTCGAATCTTGTTGCTCAAGGTCTACTATACATGCCCGTTCAACTTGCAAAAATTTAAAGCGACAAGTTTTCCATTTATTTTACTGTAAAATCTATTTAGGTAAGAAATAGGACTGAGCTGTATGTCATCGATTCGAGCATATGCTGATAGGTTGAATTGGCTAGTAGAACTTTTCTCCAAGTTTTTTCCATATTTAAAAGGTCATTAAACGTGAACCTTTTCAAATGCATCTTTAGGCACATCATCAATAAATTAGACACTCAATAGGTGCCTAACACCCTGTTGAGACATCACCATTTGCAATTTTACTTCCCCATTAGCAATCTGAAGATGATCCTATATTATTTCACTAGTAACATCATATATCAAACATATCACTCAGAAAAGGGTGTCTCCTTCACACCCTTGTCTACATCCATATCCTAATAATTGTTATGTCTTTCCTACAAACCGTAAATTTAACCTACAAAACAACATCATTGCTTCCTCCCCCACATGCATCGTAATATCCAACAGAATGTACATAGATCCTCGCCTCTCCAAAACAATCCTAGACATTCTTCAATGTAATAAATCTCTATCTTGCACCCTAAATCATTTAATCTTGAATCTAGCATGTTTGAATAATAATTATTCATGCACTATGGGAAAACATTGAACAAAATAGACTCAATTAGGCCTTGCTTACCCCTCTTTTAGTGTCCTAGCTGCCTTTGGTGTCCCTGGTAGTCACACCAAATGCTCGATTAAAAAACCAAATGCCAAAAATTATTTTTTGTCATCGCCAACAACACGACCTATTTGCTGGCATGAGGGGAAAGGTACAATCCTCTAACTGCCAAAACCAAGACAGCCCTAAAGAGAGTGAGAATGAGCAAAAGAGAGATCAAGAGAGTGGTCTTACGATAGAAGAGGCATCTGGTTGAGAGAGGGAAGGTTCGGCTGAGGGAGACACACACACGAGAGAGACAACATTAGAGAAACAAAGAGAGTGTGACAAAAAGGTGAGAATGAGGAAGCATGGAAAGAAATCAGACGAGAAGGAGAGCCTGCGTGAGAGAGTTTTCAGCTAAGGGAGAATACAACGAGAGAACGAGAGTGTGACACAATGAGGGTGAGAAAGAGCTGGCGGAAGAGAGAGAGAGAGAGAGAGAGCGAGCAAAGAGATGAGAAAGTAAAGGTGAAGGAGGAAGAGACTACGAGAGCCCATGGTAGTCCATGAGGGAGGGCTCGGTTGAGGGAGAACTTGAGACGAGATAGAGGGCAAGAGTAAAGCTAGCGGCAAGGAGAGCAGAGGGCAAGGGATGAAGGGGGCGATCCATTAGAGAGACTTGGGACAAAGAGGGAGGAGAACAGAGAACGACGAGAGGGAGTGGCAGAGAGAGAAAAAAGAAAACAGGAAGAGCGAGGATGGCTACCTGCGTCACATCGCCTCCGTCCCTCCACCCCCATTGACCTCTGCCTATTCCTTTGCTTCCACCTTTTCTTCTTCCACCACCTGTTCCTGTGTGCCAAACCCAACAACAAAAGAGACGAAGAGAGACCCCTATGCCCCTTTTGACGTTGGGCCTCTTCACGCTGGTGCACTATGGGTTCAGAGCCTGGACCCTGATCCAAACCTGACTTGCCACAAATGGTCTTGAATAATATGTTTTGTCTGTACTTTTGAAAATGTTTCAAAACCATTAAACACATACAAGTAAGATGAAACATGTTTTTAGCCAAGAGGAAATAGTTTACATTAAGTATATTATTAGTATCAATTGGATCAAAGCCGCCTTTCAAAAGCTCCAAGACATGTGGCAGTGGTCAACTCTCAACAACATCAAATCTTTATAAGTTTTCTAATTTTACTATAGGAAATTTATTCAATATTATGAACATACATCATCCTTACCCAACTTTTGAAGAAAAAATTTTACATATGGAGTGAGAAATCTGTTGAGACTTATAATCGGCTTAAGCAAACTATGTTGAGAGCACCGCCTTTACCAAAAATTTCCAAAGAGTTCATTATTGAGACCAACATAGGTGATATGGGTAGTGGAGTAGTGGTAAGCTAAGATGGCTATCTAAGAGTATGAACAAGACCATGCATCTTGAGCCAAACCAATGATAGTCTTTGACGAAGAGCTGTTAGCCATTGTCACAATCATTGAATAGTGCAGACTCTACATTTTAGGGAGGCACCTTATAGTGTGAACAACTATCACAACTTTAATTTCCTAATAGAGCAAACGATCATTGCTCCCATGCAGTAGAAATAATTAGCCAAGATTGCAGCATATGACTTCAAAATCTAGTATAAAAAATACCAAGAGAATAATGTTGTAGATGCCCTCTTTAAAAGAGATGGTGATAGGAAAGGACCTCTCATATGAACAATATCACATATTTTTTCTAACCTATGGAAAAAAAGTAGAGGACAAGCTAAAGATGAGAAGTATATAAAATTAAGACAATGTTTCTTTAGGACCCACGGCATGTCCCAATTATATACTTAAGAATGAGGTCAATTTTTATAAAAAAAAACAATATGTATGCCCTTAATCATCTCTCATTTTTCATTTTTCCTATCATTTCTATGTCACTCCTTTAGTTAAACTTGAAGGTGTACAAAAGCATTGCAAAGTCTCAAGGAATTTTTCTTCTGTAAGGACACCAAAGGCATGAGTTAGACCTATAAAATACAATGTTTCCTTTTTCAAAGAAAAAAAAAAGAATGAAAGCATCAAGCTTTTTGGTAACTTAAACGACTACACATACCAGAAAAGGCATGAGAGGACATTACAAGGATTTTGTTGTTGTCTTGCCCAACTTTAAGGGCAAAGAAGTTGTCTTGGTTATGATAAATAAACTCACAAATATGCTTGTTTTGTTGCCTTCTTACAAACTATCTCTACCAATTTGTTAACAAAAGTCTTCAATAAGCATATTTAAAAGATTGATGGGGTCCTAGAGCAATAATTAATGTAAGTCACATGGGGTAAGAATACAGTTCGAGTATGGGTACAAAGATGTAGGTATAAAAATGACAACTTTAGAAAATGTGGATTATCTCAAAAAAATTAAAAGAAAAGCAATGTTTTAATAAACAAGTGATATAAATAAAAACATTATATGTTAATGAATAGTAACTCTAAAAACAAATAGAAAATGAGCTGAAAAAATTAAATCAAGTAAAATTATGCAGTTTGAATCAGTTTCAATAAAAAAATACCCAAATATATCCAAATACCCACTTTGGTTGCAAGTACAGTGACACAAGTACGAGGGCCTTATAAAAGTACCCATGTGACTTAGTTAATAGTACGAAGTCATACTTCCTCAACAAGTTTTGGAGGGAGTACTTTAAATTGTTGGGGGACAAAATTATGCTTTAGTATTACCTATCATCACCAAATTTATTTCCTATTTTTGGTGGTCAAGTCATAGTCCAAAGAGTTGCTCAATGTATTTGCCTAGGGTAAATGGCCCCACAATATTAGCCACCATTTAGCCATTATTATGATCTCTTGTTTTGGCTATATACAAATCCATTTTTGGTCATATATGGTTTGTCCACCATTGCTACTGTGGCAATACGAAAAGGTGTCCACCCTAATTTGAACAAACTGCGGAATGAATGCATGAAATCCTAAGTATCATAAACAAGAATATAGAAATGACATGTGACATAACGAAACAACATGATAAGAACAAAAACAGAGAATATTTCAAGTGGGTCACTGGATACTTCTCAAGAGACTCATCATAGGCCAAACTCTTCATCTAAACCTGTTCTAAACTTCTTTGATGATCTTATGGTCCACTTTGTAAAACCCTATAATTTCAAACAAAAATAATTGAATATAATCAGGTAAATATATATATATATATATAAATATAAATAATCTATTTATTTTAAGTATTAAATAAGATAAGAGGGGTAAATTGAGTAAGACTACTAGAATGAGTAAATGAAATATTAAATAGGGTGGGAGAAGCCAAAGAGTCACCCTTTTTATTTGAGTAACAACAAATTTAGAAGGAAATTTTTGGGCCATCAAAAGGGCTTATTAAGCTTGAGTAGACTGCATTTGAACCTTCTACTTGCTGCTATCATAGTGAGAAAGACTCTTGTAACAAAAAGATTGGAGAAAGAAGGAGATACCTTCCAATTTCAGGTTGCATCCCTGCTTGAAGTCTAAGTTGAGGATAATGACTTGTTCTCCTATTATCTCAGCCACGAAGTGTTAGAAAAGGAAGCCAGTGAACTACTGATTTAGGTTCTAAGTCATTTCTATTTAGGTAAATGCTCTACGTACATATTTAGAAACATAAACAAACCTATGTTTGGACATCTATACAGTTTTAAATGAGTATGTTATGATCTGATTGTAAATATGTAAACATATATATGTCGCAAGGGTGTAGAGAGGGAGCTCGTACAGCAACTATGGTGGACAAGAGTGTTGGTGGACTGCTCATGAAGTACACAGATCCATAGGCTCATTGCATGCATCTTCAGGTATGGTATATCCACCCATGAGTGAAGCATGTAGTTCATGCATATTTGGTGTGTGTGTGTGTATATATATATATACCTAGATGCTTTTAGTAATATGCAAAGTTAAGTATGTGTATGTTGTTGAGCATATAGTGATGTTATTTGTATCAAAGTCATCATAAAACAGATATAGTACATAATATTGTGAGATAAATCTACTAACTTTAAGGAAAACAGAATAAGTAATGTCGTTTGTATATATTGGTATACATGTCAATCATATGGATATATCATGGATAAAATAATGTTGTTGTTTACACACACACACACACACACACATATATATATATATATATATATATGTATGTATGTATGTATGTATGTATGTATGTATATATATAATAATCATATAAATATAACATAGATAAGATAATGTTGTCGTTACACATATATATATGAAAATCATTTGGATATATCATATATGAAATAATATTGTTATTACGCACTTATATATGATAATCATACAAATAGATCATAAATGAGATAATATTTTTCTTGCTTGAATATATGTGATAATCATATAGAGATATCAGAGATGCGATAATACAGTTCTTACATGATATATGTTAACCATATGGATGGATTAGGGATGAGATAATACTGTTCTTGCTTGAATATATATGACAAACATATAGACATATCAAAGATGAAATAATATTGTTCTTGCTTGAATATATATCACAACCATATAGATATATTAGAGATGAGATATTATTGTTCTTGTTTGAATATATATGACAATCATATAAATATGTCAGGAATGAGATAATACTGTTCTCACTTGAATATATATAACAATCATAAAGATATATCAGATATGAGATACTACTATTCTTGATTGAATATACATGGCAATTATGTAGATATATCATATATGAGACGATTCTTACATGAATATATATGATAACCGCATGTATATATCAAAGATGAGATAACATTGTTCTTGCTTGAATATATATGACAACCATATAGATATATCACATATGAGATAATGATGTTCTTACCTATAAGTACATATTAGAGCAATGATAAATGCTATCATACATGTATATCCCGACAACTATTTATGTATGTTAGAGTTGAGATCATGTTGTTTGTACACATATATATACTTGGGAACCTTATGTGTATAATAGAATTGAAATATTGCTATTCATATCTATTTGTATTCATGACAACTTTATGAGCACACTAGGGCAGAGATAGTGCTGCCCATACATACCCATATTCTAGAATACATGGAAATCTTATAGATACATTTGAGCATCGATAATGTTGTTCAAGGAAATGCTATATTGTGGGTGTAAATGAAATGAAATTGGAAAACTTTTCTCCTTGGAGATATGCTGACCAACAATGCCTATTGTAACCTAATTTAATTAGAGTGTGATCATAATTCTAAATGGTAATGTATTATTTGGAAGTTGAACTTATGGGTCTTGAAAATTGTGCTCAAGGCTGGATTTCATGAGGATGTACTGGAATATGTTTTGATATGACAAATCTTTTATTGATATACAAAAGAACACTGAATATGTCGTATGCTATGACACATGTGAGTGTGAGCGGAGTCTGATGGTTGGTTTGTCTTGGGAGGTTATGGGGTGGCATAAGCTCACTGTGGCTGCCCATTCCTCCATCTGCACCGAACTGCCCACGGGCAGAGGAGGAGGGAGGGGGGGGGGGGGACCTAAGCCATGGTCCCAACCCAACTAATTAAAAAAAAAACATTGAAAAAATTAAAAAAATTTAGTTGTGCAATGTATTTTTTAGATTCAGGTTCAGTTTGGCCCTACCCGGATTCGAGGTTGGGCTGTTTAGCCCGCCTCTAAAAAAAATCCTACCTTCGCCCCTACTCATGGGGTATTAGGTGGTACAAGGGCCCAAGATTCTATTTCTGTTTCTGTGGAGAGCGAGGCGTCTCTTGGTCCCTCAACCTGGGTGTCTAGAGGGGCCAGTCTACCACTTGGCCTAAGGCTGGGTGGTTGAACAATGCTGCTGCAGCAGCAACCTGGAATATCTCAGGAGGCTCCATTGCAGGTTGCCCTTGGTCTTTGTCAACTGTCTGGTAAAGATTGGTTCTAGTTTGCCTATGTTTGTGCCCATGAGGATTTCTGCTGATGCTCATCACTGTGACCATATTTGGTGGTGGTTAGACTATTGGTGTATCTTTGTAACCCATAATGATCTGTGTTACTACATTTGTGGTAGTAAGCTTAGACTTGGTTAGGCTTAAGATTTTAGTTCATAGGCAGTGGTCTTGAGCTGCATACTGGTTTTTGTTTGATATAATTATGTATCTATTTTGTTGAACCATGCTTTACCTATGGTAGAATATTTTCTTACTCAAAGCAATTTGACCCTTTTTTCCTTTCTATCTCTACAAATAAGCCTAGGCATGGGGCCAGGCCACCGCTGGGTACTTGGTTCCCAGCCCGACTCGGGCCCTAAAAAACGAGACCCGGGCCGACCCGACTCGTTATCGGGCTGGCTCAGGTGGGCCCGATAATGATTTTTATTAATTTTTCATTAATATATATATTTATAATATTTTATTATAATTAATTATTTTTATGTATTATTTTATATTAAAAAATATATTTTTTAATGTAATCGAGTCGCTCCACGGCCCAGGCTCGGGTTTTTTTAGTCTGGCTGGGCCCGAGTTTTAGATGTCGGGTCGGCCCGATGCCCAGGCTTATCTACAAGTAGCTCTTGATTGGCTATTGGCTTTTGGATGAACTCCCTCAGTTTTGCGATGGACTAGCATTGACACTCTAGCCATTGAGTCGAGTCTGGAGATTTTCGTGACTTTATTTTCATTGAGTCATTGTAGTCGTTTGTTTGGACTCTACATGGGTCCTTGTGACATCGTTATTCTCGTTGGATCTGTTTTTGCTTTGGTTATTACCTAAAATTTGATTTGACTTTTAAAACTTACGTTCATTCTACAATATATCTATATTTTCCTCTTATATATAAAAAATAAATTGTGAAAAAACTTGGGTTGTGACACATTTAGAGTCCTTGAAGTCCTAAGAAAGGCAACCTATATGTTATGGATATTTGAAAATGCCTAAGTTCATGCTTTTTAAGTTTATAGACTTAACCATTCTTCACTACTCTCGACATCTGACGAAGAAGAGGTTCATTGGGACGATTTGTCTCTCTTGCTAGATCAAATAATGAAGGTGAGGAGGGTCCTAAAAGATGGTCATTGGATGGGGTGTTTTCAATATAAATCTTTAAAAACTCAAATATTTCACTTTTAAATTTGATTTTGTTGCAATACCAACTGAAACCACACACCAAAATAATAATTAACCAAAAGCACAATTGATCAATACTGGGTCGAACTAAGTCTATATAAATGAAATGAGAGTTCAAACAAAATAGAATTCACTTTATTACCTCAAAGAAAATTAGAAAAGTAAAAAAGGCAGCGGTTACAATATCAAAGCACTCAATTAAGTAAATATACTAAAAATTTAATCACTCTCAATTAATCACACATAGAAATATAAAAGAACATGATTAATAGGTTCTTGAGAACTTAGGGCAAGAGAGAGAGAGAGAGAGAGAGAGAGGTGTTCGGTGGGAATAACTTAGGGTGAAAAGAACTTCTCGCTTTTAACCCTAATTACTAAACTGGATGAATTGATGTCTTAAGGCTGAGCCGAATAGAGGAATGTTCCTGTAACTTAAACTCGAATCATTTAACAATTCAAACTTTAGTTTAAGCCTGAGCTTGTTGAGTCAAGCTTATATGAGTGAATTTGAGTTAAACCCGAGCTGACTTGATTCATTGTGCATCCTAAATTTAGCCCACTCAAAACCATATGAAACTTAAGACCTATATTGCCTTAAAATCCTTAAAAAGAAACCTAACAAACCCTAATCAAGAAAACAATATGATTCCTTTTTGAACCTCAAGATTTTAATCAAACACCACCCTCCCACTCTAGAGACTCTTAACAACTAACAATAATAAAACATCTGAGCTTTGCACGAAAACTGGCCCTCAAAATGTAGCGATTTCACCAGTTTGACCTTTGAAACCTTTGAGAAATCAATTTAAGAATTAGATTGTTGTGTAAAAAACCCTATGAATCCATATGGGAACCCGACCCTAACACATTTTCTGACACTCCGAACAGTGTATAAAAATCAGTAAAAAGTTACTAGGCCCTTAATAATCATCAAAAGCACAAATGCACCGATACCGCCGGATGATAGAGTCCTTCTCAAAGTTTGTCGGTGCAACTAGAGAGTTGCCGGCAACTGTTCCAGCCACAAACTCCAAACTTACTGCAAGCCATGACCCTGAGCTGATTGGTGCAGACCATTAAAACACACGGCATAAAGAGACCAAAAGTAGCACTTCAACCTATGACACAGACCAAGACACGTCCAAGATACTGTATATGACACTATGATGGGATAGTATAAAAAATTACTGAGATATCGTACACTAGATGCAAATTACCTAGAAAATCATAAATCGCCAACTAAATAAAACTGACCAAAAAGTTCTCAATTAGATAAATGTCAAACTAGCGAAATAAAACCAAAGAAACCTAACAAAACCCCAATGAAGAAAACGACCTAATTCTGATTCCAACCTCAAGGTTTTCATCAGACAACACCATACCCCTCTAGAGACTCGTAACAATCAGAAAAATTCCGAGCTTTGTACTCAAACCAATGGATTTTGGGAAATCAATTTCAAAATTAGACCCTTCTGTAAAATCTCTACAAACTATATGGCAACTCGATCCTAACACATTTTCGGATATTCTAACAATATTGTAAAAATCAATAGAAAAAGACAGGTCACTCGTTGAAAATCTAAATCACAATTGCACCATCAGTATCGGATGATAGAGGCGTTTTTGAAGATCGCCGGTGCAAACTAGAGAGTCGTCGGCGAACTTTTCCAGCAACAAACGCGGAACTTTCATTAAACCACGACCCTAACTGATTGCTACATACCTTTGACACGTTCCCAAATCCGTGATAGACCACTGGACTCCAGAAATTGGCTCCCAAAGGTTGAGATTAGTGCAAACAGTGCTTAATAGACCAAAAGTTGATCTTCAAAACCCAGCAGAAAATCACTTCCACCTCTGGCACTCGTTGGCTATTTTCCGGCCAGATTCCAGCCAACCACTCGCCGGATCACTACCCTCAGACACTTATGACTCTCCAGCTGCGTAGGACCAATGAAACACTTACACTTGGAGGGGTCTGAACTCGAAGTAAATGGACTAGGATATACCAATCTTCATCCTGTAGGTTTGAACTGCTAAAACTAACCCTAATTAAAGTTGTAAAGAAGTCAAGCAACTCCAACAACAAGGGAAGATAGTAAAATTAGTCCATCTTCAGCTTCTACAACCTTCTACAAAATGAGGCCCATGTCTCTTTATATAGAGGGAAGCATGGACCATGGATATGGATCCATGGACAAGATTTAGATACTTTTGGGTTCAATTTACATCTGATTTGGAATTTGGATAGTTCAAAACTTAACAAAATAGCCAAAATGGGTGACTATAAGATTCAATATTCTTGTACGCAAAATTCTCTGTAAGTGCTCTTGAGCCAGGACTACTTTGGATTCGAGTTCACTTCTGCATCAGATCTCTACCAAGAAGTTGCTGCTCCCGATGTGAAGCTGCATTCGAGAAGCACGATCGAAGGGTTGGTGTAGAAAACAAGACAATAAGAAGGGGCTTGCGGTAAGAGTGACTTTTTTATGGTACCTCACGGCATAATTAACCTTGGCCTATAAAAGGAGATATGGAGGCGGCAATATCACCAAGTGAAGACAGCAAAACACACCAAATTCATGGTTTTACAAGAGAAAATTAACTCTAAATTGCATAGTCTATAAAATTCATAAAACCCCCTGCAATGCAAAAACCCTATTTCAGTGTTTAAAAGGTTCTTGAACACAAAAGCACACGGAGTCGGAGAGCCTGATCAAAGTTTTTGGTTCGTGGATCCTTATTAAGCGTCAAATTAGGGGCTGAATTGAGATTTGGACTCAAGGTGGAAGGATGATTTTTACCCCTAGGTGGCTTATTTTCAACGATCCTGGCTCTTTGTCACGCATTTTAGAACTTTGTTTTTCCTCAAATTTAAAGTAAATAATCCATGAGACCTTTTCAAACACATTTGTATGAGTTTAAGCACTAAAAACATAAAGCATGATTTTGCCCCTAGATGGCTTATTTCCATTACCCCTGGCTCTTTGTCACCCATTTTAGAACTTTGTTTCTCCTCAAATTTAAAGTAAAGCTCCATAATACCTTTTCAAACACATTCGCTTGAGTTTAACCACTACAAAACATTAAAAAAAATGTGCATGAAAATTGTGTTATGAAATAATGCATTTTTGTGCATTATCATATGACTTGTCAAATTAGATGATAAAAAATGGGTTGAGGACAATTTTTTTGAGAGACTTCCAATAATAAGATCTTGGGTGGCAAAACTAACCTAAGAGAGGTGGAGTTGGTATAAGTCCCAATTAGGAGCCACGCCGCACATAGCCCAAGAGAGGAAGATAGTATCGGTGAAGCGCTCTTGGAAACAATTTGACAAGGTCCACAAATCTTGGACGCCAACCCAACCATAGTTGATAATTCAAGTTTGGATCCCAGGGCAAAGAAATAGAGAGACAGAGAAGCTGAAATCCTCCGGCTATCTGGATGTATCGTACATGCAGCATGATGCAATCGGGCCACGTGTGTAAGACCTCCACATGAATAGATTACAAAAAGACTTTTATATATATATATATATATATATATATATATATATATATATATATATATATATATATATATATGTGTGTGTGTGTGTGTGTGTGTGTGTGTGTGTGTGTGTGTGTGTGTGTGTGTGTGTGTGTGTGTGTGTGTGTTGAAATCCTCTGGCCATTTTACGCTCTATCTAATCACGGTCTTCCGATGCATTGCATTGGATTGATGTGATTAAACACCCCACCTGATGCAAATGCATCAAGTTGGAAAAAGAAGGATTCTTATATGACAACGAGGTAGTTGCAATCAATCAAAGGAAAAACAAAATGGGGTGGCAAGTCATTAGCTGCTTCAAATGAGGGAAAAATATGTTTGGAAGATTAGGCGACTTCTCAGTTTAATTTGTCCTTAATGATGGTAATGAATTGAAGATCTTAGTTGAATTGACTGACCGACCATGAACCTTATTTTAGACATTATGATAGCCTAATATTTCCATAGAAAAGTTGTTAGCCAATTAGGGATGAAAAATACCCTCCATGATTTGGATTGATTGAAAATGAATGTTGATGTGAAAGTTCCCAACATAGTGAAGTGTGTGACTGATATGTCTGAACCACAAAATCGAACTTTAGTAAAATTAATGAAAATTTTCTAATCAAACTATTGCATAATAAACACATGTAGGTCTCAGTAAGAATCTAGGTCCACCCATCCCAGGGTTAGGATTCAATGTGAATATTTTAGGAAAAGCCACTATTGAATTGGAATGCATGGAGATATTTGAACCACAAATGCGTAAGAACCAAAAAAATGCTCAACTTGGATCGGTTTGGTTTGATCACTGCTCCCGCCCCAACTCATTGCAATTGAATTGTGTGATGATCGATTGTAAATGAAAGTGATTGTGGTGTAGGCATTCTATAGCATGATGTCGTGACATGAATAAATATTTGTAATCTATTCTATATACAAAGCGTAAAGTACCAAATTAAAGTACGATGACCAGTGGGTCACTCAGTGGTTGTGCCTATAAACGTTCCATATTTTCCATTTTAAAGTCTTACTGCATTACTGTTTGCATCCTAAAATTTTCATTGGTTTTGGAGTGCTCCAGAAAAATGAGGTTTTGTTTTGAAATAGGAAAGAAAGGGACTCGCCCGTCGGTACGAGGATTGACCGTTCCCGGCGCCTTTACCGGGGGTAATCAACCCAAGGGCTATGTTCATCATTGATGCATTTCATTTTAACTTAAACATCTTTTTGATTCTATNAAGTGAATTGAAATAGCCGACTTCATTTTTTATGTAGGCCGGAGGGGAAACTTGGACTCATGCAAGAGCCTAAGTTAAATCCTCAAAGCCACATTAGAGGGTTTCTTTTGAAAATGTTTTGTAAGAGCATGATCATAAACATAAAATGTAATAGTTTCATTGATGACAAAGGGATAAGTTTCTTCCACCATTGGGTATGAAAGAAAGTCAAATCATAGGATAAGAGACTCATTAGGGTTCCTAATGGAATGATTAAAAGAAACTAACGTAAAATGATATGCAAATACAATATTAACATGTACAAATTTCGTGGGGGGTTTTTCCCGGGTTGGACAAGTCCCAACCTCAAAATTAATTAATACAACACAAAATAGAAAATCCCAAACCACACTCTCAATCTCACCCTACATTCATACATAAGTGAAAACCAAACATCACCATAGACAATATATAGTCAATATTCAAATAAGAAAAAAAAAAAAGATCATGGTAAGGAAGGAGAGCACATTAGAGAGAGAAATGACATGTTAGAGAGATAAAGAAAGAGATGGAGCATGATAAAGAGGTATTCAACTAAGTAGAGAAACATGATCCAACCATAAAAATAAATATTATCTCATCTTCTTATGCTCCCAATGCACTTGAGCATAGCCTCTTGTCTCTAAAAAGAGATTGAACACTACCTTCTTTAGCCATGGGAAGATGAAGGTGAGGAAAAAATGTAGAGAGAGAAACAATGTTATATTTAATAAAAGTGAAAACATGATTCAATCATAAAATAAAAGATCTTCTCATCTTTTCATACTCCCAATGCACTTGAGCATAGTCTCTTGTCTCTAAAAAGAGATTGAACACTACCTCCTTTAGCCATGGGGAGAGGAGGAAGAGAGGAAATAAAATAACAAGAACAAGACTACATTGAAAAAATGAAATAACAATAATAACAAAATTATATTCATTAAGGGAAAGAACAACAACAAGAATGATATATTGAAGAGAAGAAAGAACAAGAAAAGAAAGAACAACAATAACAAGAATACTTGAAAGAACATGATTTAATCATAAAATACAATATCATCTCATGCTCCCGGTGCACTTGAGCATAGCCTCTTGTCTCTAAAAAGAGGTTGAGTGCTATCTCTTTGGCCATGGGGAGATGAAGATGAGAAGAGAAAATGAAAATAACTACAAGACTATGTTGAAGAAAAAGAAATAACATAATAATAAGAATATTAATGAAAAGAAAGAAGAGAGAAATGAGAGGGATGATTGTTACATACCTCCAATGAGAAATGACCTAAGGAAGAACACATTCATTTGAAGACTTCCTTTTGAATGAAGCTCCAAGGGTGTTGTAGCTTGCTCCAAGTTGGAGAAGGAAATGGAGAGAGAAAGAGGGAGAGAGAGAGAACTCAAGAGAAACTCTAAGTCTTCAAGTGAGAATACACTAGAGTTTCTCCCAAGGACCAATCTTACCCAAGGGGGAGGAAATGAGGGGTATTTATAGAAGATTTTGGAGCCAAAACCCTAAATTTGAATTTTTTTGAATTTTCCCCCTTTTTCATCCGAATTTCACATAATTTTAAAGCATTTTGAAAAAGAAATAACCTAAAAAGACCAAAATCACCCTCTAAAAGGAGTTTCTTTTGTCAAAAGGAGGGGCAAATGAGTCTTGCCCACCAAAAGACTAAAATCTCCCTCTAAAAGGAGTTTCTTTTATCAAAAAGAGGGGCAAATGAGTCTTACCCACCGAAAGACCAAAATTGCCCTCTAAAAGGACTTTCTTTTGTCAAAAGAAGGGGCAAATGAGTCTTGCCCACCAAAAGACTAAAATTACCCTCTAAAAGGAGGTTTTTTTGGTCAAAAGGAAGGGCAAATGAGTCGGCCCACTAAAATACTAAAATTACCCTCTAAAAGGAGGTTTTTTTGGTCAAAAGGAATGGCAAAATAGTCTTAAATGATCTATTTGGATCTGAACTTGGGTTTTGGATCTGAAAGTAGTATTTCGGATTTAATTTGGATCTAAAATTTGTATTTTGGATTTAATTTGGATCTAAAATTTGTATTTTGGATTTAATTTGGATCTAAGAGTTGCATTTTGGATTTGAATCTTATGCTTAAATTTGAATTTCGCACATGGATAAAACATCATAGTCTTTTGAAAAAAATTTGGGGTGATTACAATTACCTTCACCAAGTCCATTTTCAAGCTATTTCCTTCTGTTTTTTAAGCCATTTTTCACCACACGAAGAACCACTTCGCGTCATGCTCTTTATGGATAAGGTTGTCTGTATATCAGATTTGGGTTGGGTATTCGATTGAACTGTTTCCCAAAAAATCAGATATGAAAACAATTTAATATCCAATGTTATTACATTCCTAAAATTGACTAAATTCGGTCCAAAATTCAGATTTAGATTCAGATATGAATGTAAAAATAGAATTTGTATTGCATTCAAATTTTAAAATCGGATTTCGGATTCGGATTCAGATATAACTTTTTTTTTTTTGGTACTCAAATCCCTCATAAGTTGCTTTTAGTATTCAAAATCAGAACAAGAAAATCAGATTAAAAAAAAATGAGGCCGATTCCAACAGTAATAAAAACCTTTTGATTTGTAAATCGAACAACACTTCATTAATCTGTTCGGCGTCCTTGTAATTGTCGGATAGGGAAATAGTAGGTTAGAGAGAGAGAGAGAGAGAGAGAGAGAGAGAGAGAGAGAGAGAGGGGGAGCACAACTACAATCCCAGTCCTCTTAAAAGTTAAGACCCTGCGTGACCTCAGCCTAATTCATTATCTCTCATCATCGACAGAGTATAATGCCAAGGAGAATTAAACCTGAGACGTGTTCATGCACCGTCGGTCTAACCAAAGAGAGAAAGAACTAAATTGCCTATGGGATTATCTATCTGTCCATTAACCCTACCAGCTAGGCTGAAAGAAAAGACTCTTGTCCTTTCTCCAACCGTCCATCAGATCTTGGTCCTCCACGTCAGCCGATAGCAAGTGGCTGAGAAGTCAGCTCCAGATTCTGGCTTCCATTGTCCTCCACGTTAGCCAATCGCACTCTGATGCTCGCGATCTCACAGGATAAGCCCCCCTTGCATTTCATAAACAAGTAGCCTCACTCCCTCCCTGATCCTTCGCTCACATTGTTACTCGCTACCAGCAAAAGAAAAGGAAAGTAAAGCAAAGCAAAGCAAGGAGGTGCGTAACGCAAATGGCTTCCTCGTGCGCCTCTTCTGCCGTTGCCGCTGTCGCTGTCTCCTCAAGGCATACACATTTTCCATCCACACATAAAGATGTATTATGGTCGTGATAGAACTGAATCTTTCTCACTCATGATTTCTCCGTATGTTTTCATCTGTTTCTCAGCTCCCAGAGGAGTGGCAATTCGTTGACATCAACCAAGGCTTCTTTCCTAGCCGGGAAACCTCTACAAGCGAGAAATCTGGTAGCTCCAGTAACTGCAAGAGCCTTTTCTGTGAAGGCGGAAGCCGTGCCCGATAGACCTTTGTGGTTCCCTGGGAGCACACCACCGGAATGGCTCGATGGAAGGTATGTCTCCGAGTATCTTTCCGTCAGTGTCACTTACCTAAGGCTTTTCTTTCCAACCTTTGATCTTTCTCCCCTGATTGCAGTCTTCCGGGTGACTTTGGTTTTGACCCACTTGGCCTAGGTGAGTCTTTGTCATAAAAGGTCACAAGAAGTGAAACGTGAATCCCTCTTGTTCCTTTTTTAGCTTCTGTTTCTTATAGAACAGTGCTGAAAGAGTTGAAGGTATGCATCTCTTGCAGGATCTGATCCGGAGAGCTTGAGATGGAACCAACAAGCAGAAATAGTTCACTGCAGATGGGCAATGCTTGGTGCTGCTGGAATATTCATCCCTGAATTGCTGACCAAGTTGGGCGTTCTCAACACCCCTTCATGGTACACAGCCGGCGAACAGGAGTACTTCACGGACAAAACCACCCTCTTTTTGGTGGAACTCATCTTTATAGGGTGGGCAGAGGGTAGAAGATGGGCCGATATCATCAAGCCAGGTTGCGTAAACCAAGATCCAATCTTTCCCAACAACAAGCTCACAGGGACTGATGTTGGTTACCCAGGCGGCCTCTGGTTCGATCCTCTGGGTTGGGGCACAGGGTCCCCTGAGAAACTCAAGGACTTGAGGACAAGGGAGATCAAGAATGGAAGGTTGGCCATGTTGGCTGTCATGGGCGCCTGGTTCCAAGCCATATACACTGGCACTGGCCCCATCGACAATCTCTTTGCTCACCTAGCAGATCCCGGCCATGCTACGATCTTCGCTGTAAGCAATTAATTTCGACTTCCAAGAGTATTTTCATACTTTGTTTCTTCCTTCTTCAACGCTCCGCATCTAATTAATACTCAAAAAATATTTCCATGGCTCAGGCCTTCACCCCCAAGTGAGGAAGCAGCCAGACGCCGGTGTCCTTGCGCTCCAAAGATTCTGCTACCACGTGGCTATGGATGTCAGAAATTCAATTGCAGGGGAATTGTGTATTATTTTGGCATGCTTCTACTTTAAAATTGTAAACAAATTAATCCATTGGAGAAAAACCTGTCCTCATCTTCCAAGAAAGCATCTGTAATTTTGAGGCCACGTGCATCACTGTTTTTTCTTATATGCTCTATTCTTATTCACTAAGTGAAAAAAAAAAAAAGAACAAGCATACCAAACACAAGCGAACTAGGAAGATGAATTTATAAGGCAATCGACAAGACGGAAAGGACGCTGTCCATCTCGATGTTCTGGTTAAGTCTTATGCCCCACAGCAAAACCGTTTGTCAAATTTTCCTTTGAGTTTGTTCATTGTCTTGAAAAATCTTCAACATACATCAGATTTATGCTCCAGAATGATCAATTGCAACACCCATGAACTTCCCACAAACCCCATTCCCTTGCTTGCAACCTAGAAAATATTACAGACGACAAAAAGCTTATGTGGGATGCGTTAAGGAACTTTATTGGCTCCCCTTCTTGGCAGTAAAGAGGTCCGATTTTAGGCCAGCAAGAGTTCATGACACAGAACATACAATCTACAATAATCTGTCAAACAATCAGGATATTTAAGTCGTCTGAATCTACTACAGTTTTAGATATTGGAGATCAGAGAAATAAAAAGATGTGGCAGTAATTGAAATTATATTATATTAGAAAGGTGTATTCAATAGAATCGATACAACATGTAGGAATCGCTGACATTGGAAAAAATTGCTGTACAAATCAAGATTGGTCAAATTGTACGAGGATGTGAGACATTTGTGGCTGATGCTTTCTCACCTGCAAGTTGAAGATACTTTTTAAAGAAAGAGCAAGAGGGGAGAGAGAGAGAAGGAGAGAGAAAGAGAGAGAGAGGGAGGGAGATGGCGAGGGGCAGTACCTTGATGCCTGCCATTGACAATAACTTTCGAGAAGCAATATATGCAGCATCAAACTTACTCAATTTCTCAATGAAGTAGATTACTTCTGCAACACCAGACTGGAAACATAAACTGGACTACATTAGAAATGTGTAAATTTCCTGATTAAAATGCACAAAGTAACACTGTTTGCAAGGGTTTGAATCAAAAAACAAATAGCCAGCAAGAAAACATCATACCCATTTTTCTACAAAATATACAAACTTAGTTTCTTCATATTCATAACAAAGACATTTGAACTAGAAAGAAGAATGATCATGACGACTGCAAGACCACTCCATTATATTATTTTTCCTTGAGCTTGTAAAATATATCCTATGACACACTTGACAATTATATCTAACGCAAAGTGCAGACAAATGCAGAAAAGAGAAAGCAAATAAGAAACTAGAAAAGATGTCAAACAAACTGAAAGTTATCCATCTGAGTGGCACCCGGTCAAGCAAATGATAAAATTAATTTTAGGTATAGGCACATACTGTACAATTAACACCATTTAATGGAAAAATTGTATATTACCTTCCAAGAAAGCGCTCTAGGCTTCTAGAACCATATGAACCAGCACAGTGAGTTCATTTACCTTGTTTACAACATCTACTTATTCAACAATGTCTAGTCAAAATATAAACAAAAGAAAATTGCATATTTCCCTTGGAAATGTTCGAATTTGTGGAGATTTTAACAATATAGTTCATGTATCCTTCCACATAAATATGTTCCTCAACAATATCAATATAATATGCTTATGTACTCTTTATAGTACTTATCTGCATTGACAAAAAATGGGGTAAAAAAAAAGTACTGAAGAGTTTCTGTACCTGAATGATAATCTTGGCACATTCATTACAAGGAAACATTGTCACATAAAGCTTCTGCACAAAAACCAATGAAAATTATATTTTAAATGGAAAGTCATTGGATTTCAGAAATATAGTGAGATTTAAAAAAATTACACATAGCACTTTTAAGATTTCACCCAAAAAATGAAAGAAAAGTAAAATATGGCACTCTCTAGCCATAGCAGATTAACAATTTCAGGTGAGAAGTTTACCATATTTAAACAAAGAACTTATTCATAGAGATGGAGGTAAGAATCGTGCACATTCTAAGTAGCCTACCAACAAACACATAGACATCAAAGCAGCTGTAAATTGATAATCAGGAAAGGACTCTGGCCAAGAAAAATATCTGATTTCTCATACCCACAACTAGCTTCTCCATGGAGTAGGTCAACAACTTCAATAATAAAAAAGTAAATACAACAGGACTGAGAATGCAACAGCAGAATTCAAGTATTTAAAAGAAATTTTGGAGAATAACATTGTGTTAGTACACTTATCGATTCACATGCAGTCATGCACCAATCAGAAAACATAAAAACAACTCAGATGTACTAATAAATGGTATCATTGGAGGGAACCTGTCCAGCAGCAGATGCATGATTTGTGTTCAGGATAGCATTGACCTCGGCATGACAGACATAGCTGCAGAAAAGACAAAACAAGGTCAATGTAACCAGGAAAAAGTGAGGATTCATTTTGTATACCCACAAAGTACACATGAAAGGAAAATACTGCAACTATGAGCCTTCGTGTAGTAAAATGTACCGTGTGCAATTGTTGTTGAGGTCTACATTAAGACAGTATATATGAACAGGATGAGAGAAGAAGAAGAAGGAGAAGAGAAGAGAAAAGGAGAGAAGAGAGAGGAAAGAAGAGACATAAGACTAAGAGAGGAAGAGAGAGACAGAATCATCAACCTTCATTAGACTCCTAATCTCATTTTAATTTTTAAAGAAAAATTAGGGTTAAGACAAATATCTGGAAGGTACATATACTTTATCCAAAATTATGGACCCATAACCGAAAGTCTGTCGCCTTTTAACAATAATATTACATACTTATCATTGCATAAGAACATACATGCCTATAACAGAAGTTGATGCAGTTACAAGGTTTTGTGACTTACGGATACTTTGTTTCAAGTGGATTTCCACTTAAGGACATCTGTAATGAAGAAGAAAAATATACTTAGTTCTAGCCCTCATGTGATAAGAGAAAAACAACAGAAAGTGGATAAAAGGAGAGATAACAACCTTTGCCCAAGGGAGCTCATCATCTGAGCAGCCCCTTGGAAATCCATTATAACCTATTCCTGAATAAAAAAACATCACCATTCAATGAAACCAGAGAATATGAACAGCAATGAGGAAGAAATGTCAACACAGTAATGACCAGTTCTACATCATATTCGAAATGGACTAAAGCTAACAGTACCAAACTATCAAGAACCTCAGAAAGAGTAATAGTGATGTATAAGCATGGATGGTGTACCATGTGAAGAACTAGTCGTCAACAATAAACAACTGAGAAGCATCTAAAATATAAGGAAAAAATAAAAGCCATATTTACATGAGAATAACTGAATAAGCCTTATCCTTATTTTCCCATTCCAAATAACAGTTGCAATTTCATCAAACAGGTGTTTATCAAACTGAATATTGATCCATGCAAAGGACAAACTGATAAACAAAATGTGCTTAAGAACGAAGATGATCAAGCATTATTCACCTCTTGTCATCATCCTTTAAATAAGCAAGTGAATGATAGGACTGAAGAAATAAGTCATTTCGAGAAATCATGTGCTATAATTCAAAAGTATCATTTTCTGAAACTAGAGAAGTAGGCAAAGTCTCTTTCAGGAACAAATTTCAATAAGCACAGCCTACCAAGTATTACTCCATTTTGACTAACCAGGCATGCACCAACCTGTAAAAGAAGAAAACAAGCATTGGGAGCCAGCATTAAATATTCTTTAGAAAGGAAAAAGAAAGGAAGAACTGAAGATAGCAGATGATACATTATTATTCCAGGATAAGCCACCAGACTATCTAAGTTTCATTACAGATGCGCCATGTCTGGTCATATGGAAAAGTCATGACAAGCTTAAGTTCCCAAAAGTACAAAATTTCTCAATCTCTAACAGAGGTCTTTTATCGCAAAATTAGACCTGCTATTAACGTCGCTTATCTGTCAGTCGTGTCGGATTGTCTATCACAAATAGATGGTTGTCAAAAACAACTTGCAAGCTTCCATTATTCATGTAATACCAATAATGTCAAATACGTTGGATCATTCTCATATCGATCACGATGGTTAGATCCACTTTGAAGCAAAAAAGCATGCTGTTACATTTTAGTTTTTTGTGCTTGCACATTCATCTCCTTTGGATGAATTTGTCATTTTTCCTAACTATCCCATTAAATTTGCAGTGTTAAGTCAATTCCTGTCTCCACCATATTTCATTCAATGCAACCTCTCAACCGGATTAAACAAGAGAAGATAGGATAACCAACATGTAAGTAAGATAGTGTTCTCAAGGATAGCCAACACATAAGCAAGATACATTCCCAAAAGCTAGGAACAGACAAATTCCTGAAGAGATCGATCATCAGAATACAGGACCCTTTTTTCCCCTTAATAACAATACCGCTACTTAGGTACTGTGTAGATGGCCTTGTACAGTTGTAAGAAATTTACCTTGCCAGAATAAGAAACAAACAGCACCACACTTCTACTAACCTTCCCTGCACACTTCTACCAACCATTCATGCCCTTGCCCAACATGCCTTTTAATAGTCAAAGGGTGGAACCAGGTTCTGAACCGTCAAGGAAGCATTAGTAAAATTCTATCAAGTTCCCAATCCCAGGAGGTACACCAGCTTTGGCTTAAGCAAAGGGCCATACCCATGGGGACCAAACCATAACTACTCACTTGGCAGCCATTGGCCACTCCACAACACCACCCCCTTTCTGTCACGCATGTTCAGCACTTAGCAAATGAAAATTGAATGCTTTAGGCTCATTCGCTAGCTTCATAAAATTCATAAAAAAATGCAAGCATGTTTGTGGTATTGCATTGTCCAGTTCTTCATGGTTACATTCCAAACCACAAAGCAGATTTAGAATAAATACCAACCAATTGTCACTGATATCACCCTTGGGCTTTTTATCGGTGAGGTCTTTTAAGGTATTACTATTATCAGAAAGTTTGTTTTCTCATGAAAATTTGAGTTACGTGAGAATTTGAAATTTTGAGTTTTCTACTGATTTTCTTATAAAACAATTGATAAACACTTCAAAATAAAATGTCAAAAGAAAGTCAAAATCTGAAATTATATTTCTAAATAACAACATTAATAAAGAAAAAATTTTGATAAAAATGATACTTTTGTTAGGTAATATTTTCAAATATCACAAATTTTTACATTTTTCTTTACCTTATTTTTCGATTTCTAATGCAATATTTTTTAAAAGAATATGGTGACATTTGCGATGATTATATTGATACCAATATCATATTTTTATTAGTCCCAATACATTGTCTTACTACTTTGACAGTTTCTCCCTTATGTTTTTGAAATTTAACTTCCACACTTACATGTGTGATCGTCTGTTTGTGTGTTTATGTGCACATGCACTATTTCTCATCCAAATTGACACCCATGCCCACTGCAGGATCACTATATTCACCGACAAAAAACATAATTCTTTTCAATCATAAATGAGAAAAAATCCTACTATCAAGAAACCAATCAATGCACATAAGAACCATCCTGAAAAAACACTGCATGCATTAATAATTTCTACTGTAAACTAGTCGTCCTATTGTGATCACGTTAAGAGATACATCAAGAGCATGTGGAAAGAGAAGAAACAGAGTTATTCATCTGCAGAAAGCGACAAGATTGAACATAACTGCAACAGTGAACTCACCTGCCTATTCGGGTCTTTTGAGCGTTTGGCTGACAAGAATGCAATAGCCATGAAGTAGTCATCCCATGACAAATATCTATCCATAAGAGAAGAAATGAAAAACTAGAATTAGTCAGTTCTTGGGAATCCATTAACATCCAGCACTTATATATTTTTCTTTCACCACGAATTTTATCAACTGAGATGAACAAGACTGGCTCCGATAAGCCAATAAAGGTAAAAGAGATCATAGGAAACAAAAAATTGAAATAGAAGCACCACCACAGAAAGCAAATTAACCACAGGCAGAAGAACCTTTTACTGCAAGATACTTAAGAAGTTGCTACAGCTAAAACCATAAAATCGCCATACTTGTTATTTTTAACAACTACAGAGACATTCTACGAAACCCATTAAAATTTCATTACAAGCATCTTGGTATGTGGTGTCCTCCGAAACAATCTCGTCACAATCTAAATCTCCAGCAACAACATTCGAACAAAGGAATCCAGTCTTTCAGATAAAAGTGAAAGAAACCTCATAAATGATAGCGACAAAGTCACAAACTCGGTTTCTGATTATTTCTAATAAATCTATCTGAAAATTCAACTTAGAACTGGATCAGGTCACCAACTTAAGTACTAACCATTCAAAACAAGCATAAGAGGAACTCCGTAATTACCAAAAAGAAAATCAGAAGACCGACGTTGATTATTCAGAAAGAAACTAATAAAATTTCAGAATTGCGACGAAATCTCCACGACAGTTACTGGATGAAAACGCCCCAGGACTCCGGGGAATACTCAAGAGCAAGAAAACAATTTAACTGAAACATTCAAAATCTCCAAACAAGATGTAGAGAACTCCACCCTTTACGTTTCGATGGATCGTAGGGATCGACGATGGAGCACTCTCCGATGCCGTTAGCGGAAGGTTCAGGTCCGGAGCAAGGCCTTATCCAGCGAGAGAAGAGTTGGAAGGCGACGGCGGAAGCAGCGGCGCCGACGAGTGCGGAGGCCGATACCAGAAGGACTTCTTTAGTGACCATTACTGGAGAAGCAAAAGAAAACCCTAGCTTCCACCTCTCTCACTTGTTCCTCCCTCCTCTTCTTCTTCCATCCGCCAAGAATGCAGAACAGGCGCGGGAAAATGGGAAAGAAAAATAAAATAATTAAATGGAAGTGGAACGCAGTTCATTAGTGACATAAAGGAACACTCAAAGATCAAGCCAACCAATAATATCAATATCTTAGTACCTAGTCCTCAACGGGTTTTCTTTTTCATTATTCGAATTATTCAAACTTCGACTCCAACTAAACCCATATTTCAGATGTCCACCTGATACTGATTTCAATTCCATGTTTTATGAAGGGAACAGAAGAGCATCCTCTTTAGTGGCAGAGTTACATATAGGGAGGTGCCCCACAGTTGCCTACACTAACCTCACAAAAAATTTTATTTTTATGTTGATGTTTTAAAAAATTTATTTGTATATAATGATGCCCCTTAAGACATAATGGTTGTTTAATTAATATCCCTCACTTCAAAATTCGTGACTTCACCACTAGTCCTCTCCCTATATACATGCAACAGGGAGTCCATTGTCAGGACCTGCTAAAGCATCTGTATAAGAAGAAGCGTTACAAGAAGAAGCTTCCCCTGTCGTCCCTCATAATTCAGAAAGTAGTCCCTTTGGTATATGTTCTTCTTCAATGTAGTTTTGACCCTCATGCAATATACTTTTACTTAATTTGCGTTTACCTTTTCCATGTGGATGGAACTTAAATTTCCAAGAACAAATTTTTGGATTTGAGCGAAAATACGTGTTTGACTGGAACTTACTAGAAATTTAAGTACCATTTAACATAAAAATAAGATGTGACCATGGAAAGAAGTTGCTGAAATATTTGGCACCACTAACATGTATTTTGGAAATCTTACAGGGACCTTTACGAGAATATTTCGTTTCGAAAGCATGGAACTAGCTATGTTGTGGGAGAAAGGCCAGTGATGTGTAATGCATGACAAGAAAAGTTGATTGACTGACGTGATTCGAATAAAGTGAGAACGGATCGGATTTGGATAAACTAAAATTGGACTTGGATGAAGTGTTTGGGCTTTTTTTTTTAACGGTCAAAATAAATTACAAACCTTACCCGAAACCAGATCTCCCGGATAGAGGCAAACATTTTTGTTGTTAAAAATTAATAAAAACATTTGTTAGGCAAGTAATTGGCCTTCTTTGGCTCAAAAATCTGGAAAATTGGTCCTTCACTTTTCAGTGATGAATCAAACAGAGCCTGTGTATAGCTGTTCAAAGACTAACTGAGGTCCTAACTTGTTGAACAAACCTCGAATCAAATTAATGGATCGGATATGTTCATAGTTAATGAGTTCTTATACTCGTCTAAGCCTGATTAGGAGCGGGGTTATTGGATTTCAAAATTTTAAAAAGTCTGAACGTTTTTTAAATTACATTTTCATCTTTATAGAGAATAATACATTGACTTTGTGAATCTCGATAATTATGTAAATGACAAAATTAATACATTTTAAATTTCCCACTTCATCAAAGTTTGTTTGTATTACTTAACATAATAAAATTGAGAAGTGGTTTGAATCACGCCTTACTGGCTATTGACGTCCGGCGGACTCGGCTTACCCAAATGGTGTGGAGAGCTCAGTCCAAGTTTTTTGGGCCTGACTCAAAATGGATGGGAATAAAAAAACCGGTAGTGGGAATCAAATATTGCTACACTTAACCAATGCCATACTCTATAATGAGGTTTGTAGGTATAGTCAAATTCGGATATACAAAGTGCAAAACTGAATTCCATTTTCTTAACATGTAACCGAATTTGGATATTTGTGAAAATCAAATATCCATTCGTTATGTTCGGGTCAGCAAGAGGATTAATCTAATCAGAGCGAGAGCTGAAGTGCCCTTCTTTTCCTTGCTTCCAAGGTTTAAGGTTGCGTCAGTACGAAACAGTGAGACCAGAACAGTGAGACCAGAGCTTACTTCACCTTGTATGTAGGATGCAACCCGTTTTATTGTATAGGAGCATAATCGGTCGGTACCAAACGGTGTGACCTTCACTTACTTCAACTTGTATGTAGGATGCAATCCTTTTTATTGTATAGGAGAATAATCTGTCGGTACCAAACGGTGAGACTTTCACTTACTTCAACTTGTATGCAGGACGCAACCCTTTTTATTGTATAGGAGCATAATCCGTCGGTACCAAAGGGTGAGACCTTCACTTACTTCAACTTGTATGTAGGACACGACCCTTTTTATTGTATAAGAGCATAATCCGGTACCAAGCGGTGAAACCTTCACTTACTTAAACTTGTATGTAGCACGCAACCCTTTTTATTTTCACCGTACCGCCATACCCAAATTTACAAAAACACTGTACTCCCCAGTGAGTCGAATCAGAGATGTATTGCATAACAGGCTAAGGGGAAATGAAAAGGGAATCATATACTGAATTTAAATTGCACGTCATGTATCTGAGCTTTTTATTGGATCTAACTAAATGGATGTGCATTTGAATCAGATACCAAATCATATTTGGAAAAGGGACACTGCCAAGTTCTGGTAAATTCCACCACTTGCATTGACAAGGTTACTTTGCTTGATCTGTCGGTTGCAAGTGCTAACCAAGTTGATCCTACCTCGTGAGTTCAAAACTCGCAAAAGCAGCTTTGTCTAAAAGATAAATGCATAAAGAGGAGAGACAAAAAGGACAAGTTTTTGATACACTTTGGGGCTGTTTGGCAATGGGAATTTCATGCAGCTGCCCCAAAAACCCCCTTTAAGTTGCTTTTTCTTAGTGATCCTCTAAAATGTTGTTACCAATACAATGTAAACAAACTTTACTTTTCATCAAAAAAATTATTTTATTACGTGTTTACACAAAACGCTTGCTTTTATATTATATATATATATATATATATATATATTCATAAGTGCCCCACCAGATATGAATATTTTGCCCCATTTTTTTGCTCCACCCACTGCTCAAGCTCTCTTATTAACAACCTTGATATACCTTAAATCTTTATTACTATCTTGTCCAAGTAATCGTGTATTTATAGTTGATGTGGGTTGCCTTCTACACAAGATTCAAAGTTGCACTTTTGGTAACTGTTGCCTTTATACCATCCAGGGAGTTTTTTTTCTGTCTTATATTCGATTCATTCACACCCTCCCAACAACCAGCCAAATGGAAGGGCCGTCATTCAAAGTTGCTATAGCGATAACAGGCAGGAAGGTTGCTTAAGAGCAAAGCACTCGTGCTTCTTTTGGGGCGACTTGGAAGCTTGGTTGCAAGACCCACCTGTCAAGTAGAGGGACTTGGATCATGAAGATCACCGGCCAGGGAATCTTTTTCTTTCTTTTTTTTCTGTCCTTGATCATTCTTTCGTACCTTCCACAACCTGCCACGCGGTTGCTCAAAGAATAAAAGTTACCTCTAGAGATTCCAGATCATCTTTTCCAAAAAGAAGCATATTGATGGAAAGGTTGCTTACGAGCAAAGGACTCATGCTTCTTTTCTGGAGCTGCTTTTTGCTGACCCTATGTCTGAAAAGCCAGCGAAAGGCAGAAGGGAGCATGACGGAAAGACCCACTTGGATCATGGGGATCGCTGGAATACTTTCTATATCCTCGGTATACCAATATTGATTCTATTTAAGATTTGTTTTTGCCCGAAACAGCTACCCTGGTTCCTAACATGTTATGTTGCTTTCGTTAACCAAACACATATTTTCTTGCTTGAAAGGAATATATGGAGAGGTAGAAACGTAAGGAGTCTCCCCAGGACTCACGCTTTTGGAAGCCAATCGTGGATGTTATGCGGGTAATACATGTGCTCTTCTTTCTAAGTAAATGCACAAAGTGTCATGCAAAAGAAGCCATAATTAAGTCATTTAAACAAAGCATCGGAAAGTAATAAAACTTTTTAATGATTCAAATCCAATTAGGACAAATCTAATTAGTAAGATACTACGAGATCAAGTTCTTCTAATCTGAACCCAATCAGCTTGCATTTCAACGTATTTGCCTGCACCTTTGCCATCCTCGGCCTCCTATTCCACCAAATGAACATCTCCCTGTTCTTATTCCCCTTAAAAGAAAAAATTGAAGGCATCAAATTCTTCTTTTTCTTCTTTCAAATGGAAACGAAGTTCACCCCAGTTTTCTGTTTCAGCTATCTGACATTGTATCGCCACTATTTTAGTAGTCACTTTTTTGTTTGACATTTTCTTACTAATTGATTATTGGAACTGGTTGTCGAGTAGGGTTCAAATTATGATATCGG
Source organism: Nymphaea thermarum (assembly GCA_011799765.1). NCBI lineage: Eukaryota > Viridiplantae > Streptophyta > Magnoliopsida > Nymphaeales > Nymphaeaceae > Nymphaea > Nymphaea thermarum. Next base: position 207,192 of record JAANDH010000284.1, on the reverse strand, counting down.
AGACTCAAGGGGGATGGTTTGCTAATACATTTCTTTGAGTTGGGACAGAAAGTAGAAGAAAACAGGTTACGCAACAAGATTATTATCGTTATTGTGATCAAAATGGCAGCTATTATCAGCAATGCGAGGCAATGGGGATTTAAAAATGGTAGCAACTATCAGCAATGCAAGGCAAAAATTAGTGAATAAAATAAATCTGAAATAAATTCTGAACTAAATTTTCTTGCAAGTTCTCCATATCAGCATAATCCTTGCTGATGATAATAACCAAAAGTCGATATGTATGCCCTTGACACTTATTGGTATTAAGGTTGATGGTGGTCTTCCATGGTAAACATGACTGCGTTCAATCTTCAACAGGGAGATGGGAGACACTAGTTAGTTCACGGTTTCTTGATTGTAGCGTTCTCCATTTTGTGTGCATATTTGGATGGACAGGATATGCATGGCTGTCGAGTTGTTCGATTGAGGAATTGGAGATTCAAGGGTAGTTCAGTATGGCTGATTTGCTTTTCATGAGACAAAGTCCTGGAGTTGGGAGATTTCAGTCATAATGTAGTGCTTACTGGGGAGTTTGGTTCTCTTGACTTTAGATGGTTTTCCTCTGAGAGATTAAATATTCACCTTTTAGAGTTTAACTCAATGAAAAATTTCGACTGAGATGCAAATTCTTGCTTTCTCTATGTACTTTCGATGGTTCCTTGGAGATTTTTGAGAGTAACTGAAAGGTAAGAAAGAGCTTTGGAGATCTTCCGTGCAGTATACAGTTTCTACCTTACCATGTGGCATTGCCGTTTGTGCAACTTTAAGCTAGCTGGGCACTTTGGTGTTCTGAAGATGTTGTTGGTCTGTGCTTGTTGCGGTTACACAGGAACGTAGCAACGACTTCCAATGAAAGCCATGCTGTGAAATAGGCTCGCTGCCTTTATTGACCACAAAATGACCACTCACAAACAAAAGAATTATCAGCACCAATGATATCAGGGACCAAGAAAACAGCTCTCAAACACAGCAGCTTAACAAAACCCTTGGACAAAAGCCTTTTCATCCCAGAAAAAATGCCTCAGAGAGGCTTTGACAGGAAAAGAAATATCCACAATCATAGATCTCTTGCTTTGCCTGACATCGGCAGGCGCCCTACCTTTATACTAGTTTTATCATTGGCGATGTTTAACCTTCCTGCCTGTCGACTTACAGGACCATCTCCATTGTGGGCTCTTTCCAGCAGAGAACAAGAAGATTGTGTCACTGCTACTGACTTATTTGTGCCGAGAGGAGCCGAGTTGTTGCATGATAGCAAGAAAGGCTTTTTCAATAGCTAATGCAGTCACCCATGGTTGAAAAACCAATCCAAGAGCCTAATGTTGTGCAGATATAATGCTAGAAATGATTTGGTAGGAAAATACATTAAATTAACTATTTTTACTTGATAGAATTATTAGAGGAATAAGAAAAGCCAACGACTTGTAACACCAAAAATTTGATGGTTAAAAAATCAAAGTTCTTTAAGAAATCAGTTTAATTAAACCATAACACATTTTAGATTTAGATTAATTGGATAATGAAAACACATAGTATACACACACACACACGTGCACATGTGCACTATGTCCAACAAAAAATACACACGTGCACACGTGCACTATGTTCAGCAAAAATACCAGGTACAAACAAAAGAGACATCCAAACAGAAGTACAATAACCTGTATAGGAACAAATTGAAAAAGGCCGCTTATTTCAGGAGACGTGGACTCGTGAAAGGCCTGTAATCTCCAAAGCATAATCAGTTTATCAAGTAGGAAGTGCCATGTTCTTGTTTGGCAAGACGAAGCTGGAACTGGAAGGTATCCACAGTAGATCCCGCAGTTTTGTGTAAAATAACAGATCATAGCTGCTACCTGATTCTGTATTAGTGCCTCTTATCGGTCTAAGGAACCAAACGAAGTGGTACCTAGGCTGAACCCGCTGAGATAACTAACTCCTAAATCTAGTGGAAATTGAACACATTTACACTTGGCAGAGATAGGCATTGGAGAACAGCCACAAGGAGCAAATCAAATCATGTGCCAGTTCAGCTCAATGTACACATATAGGTATGAGTTACTTCCATTGTCGAGTACTCTAGCTAAACTAGACACCATTTGAGGAAAACAATGAAAAAAAAAGGAAAAAAAAACACTACAATCTAAATGAAATGTTCTAGTAATCAATTTTCCATCACTTCCCTCTGGATATAATCTATATGGGTAACAAAAACCTTAAAACTACAAATCCAAGATGGATGAACGTTTAATCAAAATTCAGAATCAGATAGTAAGATCTAAACAATAAAAGACCAAGGAGTTCCTACCTGTCATAAATACCAGTCTATGGGCGGAATATGAGAAGCGATACCTGAGAGCAATCTTCTTAGAGAGAGAAGCGAACCAGTAATGGAAATCGAGCTTTAGAAAGGGAAAATGAACTTCCTGATGACTATCACGGAAACTAGCCATGAACAAGGAAACAGATCTCGTTTGGTGATTTAAAGGATCTCTGTTTCACCAATTATACCAAACCAAAGAGAGCGTCGAGGAAGAGAGAGAGAGAAAGGGAGGAAGAGATTTTTTTTTTGTTCTAATGTATTTCATTCAGTCAGCATATAAATATACACTACTTCTTTCCCAATTGTTTAGAAAAAAAAAATACAAAACAACACCATTCAGGCATCCCCATCCTCCCTCCCTCATCCCAACAAGAATTGGAAAAGGAACAGAAAGAGAAGGGGAACGGTGAAGAAACCTCGGGCTAAAACTTTGGAGCTTCAGTGAGGATGGTGGTGGTTGTGATTGCTCTTCTTCACGGACAAGGCGGCGGGAATGGGACGGCCGGTGCCTGTCCCCCCACAGCTGCTGCACGCCATCCTCCCGGACCCGGCGCAGGTCCTGCAGCCGATGTCCCCGTCGGACCAGCGGGCGCAAAGGCAGCTAACACGGCCGGTGCCGTTGCAGGTTGCGCAGCGAGGCCAGCCCCCAGCCATGGGCTTCTGCTCTATGGCCGATTTCACCAGCACGGCTCCCGCCAGCACTCCCAGGCCGGTGGCCAACTGGGTCAAGACAATCGGACCCATCTTGAACCCTTGTTTCTTCCTTTCCTTCTTCTTCTTCTTCTTTTCAGGCCAGCAGCTAGCGAGAGAGAGAGGAAATTGTTGTTCCGATTGGGAGGAGGAAGAAGGGAAGGAGGAGGATGGGGATATTGGAGTGGAGGGGAGGTGGTGCAGACGTGGTTGGTGGTGGAGAAGGCCACGGTAGAGGGAGGAGAAGCGTGTGATGGTCGGCGTTGGAGTTTTGGATTCACTTGCGATTTTTCTTTCGTGGTGGCGTGTGAAGGCAAAGAGCCGTTTCTCCTTTGCTTTTGGCAGTTGGCACAGCTTGAGCGGACTCATGCGTCTCTGTGTCCGTGCGGGCGTGTGTGAATAGAGAGAAATGCGTTAACTTGATGCCCTATGGCGGCCCGCACATCGCCGTTGTCCATTGCCTGCCTTTCTCACTACATCTATTGTTGCTTCGCAACTCATATACTGTATATAATGCGGCGAGGATGTCCTTACTAAATTTATACCAGGACAAAGTGTAAACTTATGAAGTACTTTTTCAATAACAGTTTTGCCGTTGATAAAATGGAAGAATGAACATAGCTTGATCAAGCCGGTCTCATGCAGCACTAAATTAGATAAAGAGTTGGTTGTGTTCCCGAATGTCCAAAAATGAACATAGCTTGATCAAGCCGGTCTCATGCAGCACTAAATTAGATAAAGAGTTGGTTGTGTTCCCGAATGTCCAAAAATGAACATAGCTTGATCAAGCCGGTCTCATGCAGCACTAAATTAGATAAAGAGTTGGTTGTGTTCCCGAATGTCCAAAACGTGTGATTTCCGATAATTGTATGTTGGAAATGTCTTTTGCTGTGTCTTTACTTGGCTTGGCTAGCTTTTGAGTAAAGTCAAGCCAGCTCGAGCTCAAGTTCAAATGTATGTTCAAATGTTAAATTCGAGTGATAAGAACTCTACTCATTTAAACTCGACTCGGCTGGCTCGACTACATAATGAATGCTGAAATATAATGAAGAAATAGTTAATGGAGTAGCAGCTAATGAGTTAAAACAAATTAACAAGTAAAAAAAAAAAACATGACACACTTATCAAAAACAAGTTAAACAAGCTCTAGCTCGAATTTGCATTGTCGAGTCGAGTTAAACTTGAGCCCAAGCCAGTTCTATGGAGACTCAAGTTCAAGTGAAGCTGGAGTTTTCTTAGTCAGAGTCAGCGAACTCGACTCAGCTCGTGTGCAGTTTCGACTAGGTACGACCATTATATCAGGGATGCAATTACGCAAATGCGTGAGCTCCAAAATGGTTGGTTCGATCATTTGCAACCATAAATCAGATAGACAAATGAGCTCAACGATGCAAGGTTTGGGCTGTTTCTCGTAAACTCTTCAAGTGCTCACCTTCCTAGGGAGTCGTTGCATTTGTTTACTGTTTTGGCAACAGACATTGATATATTAAAATTGTATAATGTACATATTAAATATGAGTTAAGTAAGCTGATCCAAGCCTAGCGCAGGGTGGCTAGACTAGGCTTTTATACCATTTCAATGCTAGCTGCTTGTGGTTCATTTTAATAGCTCATTTTAAGAACTCAAACGAGTTTCGTTCAAATAATTCCTTTGAGCGTTCAATTTTGTGTGTTGTATAACATTGCAAGATATCTATTTAATCTGTTATTTTTAGTACGTTAAATGTAATACTATAACAAAACATGCAAAATCATATGAAGATGGACATCAGACTCTAGTACCTTACAACATTTTCACTTTCGAAAAGGATGCAACTTAATTGGAAACCATTTTATATGAGATGGGGAGTCACTGTAAGAGTCGTGATGAAGAAAACGGATGGTGAGGATGAAAGGACTTGAAAGGGAACGTGGATTTCTGTGGACTCGGCGTGAGGCCGCAGTGGCGCGAGCTTGTCCACATGGACGGCACGCGGGTAGGCGGCCAACCACGGGCCCAGATATGGCCGTCCATGAGTTGGGCCTTACATTGGATCAGGACCCACTCGGTCTCTAGGGACCTCAGCTAGGCCGCGTATTTCTAGTTGAGGTTATGACTTGGACTCGGAATATTTTTTTTGGGGGTCATGTTTTTGAAATAAATGATAGCAGGCACTACTGTGGGCTGTGACCTCCCTTTCCCGGTCTCCCGTTTATTACTATTCAGCCAGAAACCAAATATAAGACATTTTCATGCAAGATGTCTTCCCAGTCAAAAGTTTTAATTTGATTCGCTTTTGTTATTCACAAATTAACCATTTATTACCAGATTTAGCAGCACCGTGTTTCCTATGAGAAGTCAAGGTTCTTCTCTCCTCCTAAGGTTTGATATTCATGAGAATCGAACCGAGGACTTTGGCCTTTTCCTAGTCACTAGTCTGGACCAGTTGTGCTAGGAAAAACCACTTGAAGTTAATAACACCATGCTTAGAATTTTAACTTAGCTGAATGTAAGTGTGGCGGAAGTTAAAAGAAAAAATTTTCATTGAAAAGCAAAAAAAGTCCGTATGGTCCTGTAGATCCTGGACCCGGGTCTGGTTTGGTCCCTGTCGAATTGGCCCCGAAAGAAGGCAGCGACCATCCAAATTATATGGCAGCCTGCTGCATGCCTTGCTACCCTCTTCAGAAAATTATATGGCAGTTTGTTGGGGTCTCGGTTTGTCATGGACTCATTTGAGAATTAGGGGTTGTGATTTAAATTTAGGGGTTCTGATTTTCCCCTTTCGAATATCATTTAGTATACCATATTAATCTTTTTATATGGTTTGGGTTTTTTTTTTTGCATTCTTTTCTAGATATTCTTGGATGGAAAAATGGGACTTTGTATGTCATATTTGTTAAAAAAATCTAATCAGGGCAAGGCCTTATTCATGGAAGAACACCACATTTGAAAGAAAACTAAAATGGATTTTCATGGAATTGAATTCAAGGACTATGAACAACAAACCTCCAGTAGATGTAGTAGGAAAAACCCTATATGTCATATCCTTAACTGATTTTTCTAATTGAAAGTAATTTTTGTTATCAAATACAAATTGATATTTCGATTATTAATGCAACCAATATCATATTATTTCAAAAGTTGCAACTATGCACTAATTTGCCCTTTAATTGTTTGATTTGGCAGTTATTTTGCCCTTGATTTGGCCGTTTTTATTCCTCTAATTTGCCTTCATTCCTTAATTTAGTATTAGTGGTGTCTTTTCTTGTCACCATTTATTCAAATCAGCTTTTCATTACTAATATTTTTTTATAAAAAAACGAACAAAGCATTTATATGCAACGTTATGGCCAATCTCATTTGACCCTGTTTAGGCTTTTTAGTTTATGTGCTAGAACCTTTTCTGGGATGTCTTTGTACTTGCAACAAATTGTTTCACATGTCTACTTTAGAAGTGTCATTTTTATTCTCTCCTTTAATTTTTGTCTGAAATTTTTATAAAATTCATATAAACCGTTTATTGATTCTCATGGAATGCAATTAGTTAGTTGTTTCCTTTTACATCCAGATGATACTCGAATTCATGCTTAAAATTTGAAACTTATGGCTTATTTCAAATTATAGATTTTTCATATAAGTTAATTAAGAAGATGATGAAACACATGCATGATTATTTCACAAAAGAACAACTTACTATGGAAGAGGGAAAAAACCAAGTTGCTTCAAAGGAAGAAAACCAAGATGCTGCAAAGAGATAAAACAAAGATCCTATTGTTGTTGTTGTTGCTAGTTGTTTTAGTCCAAAGGCTCATGATGTTAACCTTTTAAAATCTGATTCTCCACCTTTTAAGTATTTAAAAATTCAAACTATAGAAAGTGTGGTGCATCCTATCTAAGAAATATCCGCAAATAAGAATGATGAGGTCAGACGAGCTTATATTAATTATGGGCCATATTAGCACAAGCTTCATAAATATCTACCGTCCGGCCCTTCAAATCATCATTGTAAATCATATTTCAAGTTTTATAGTTTAAAAAATTTTCTTGGTTGGAATATTCTCTCAAGATAGATAGTGCATATTGTTTATCATGTTATCTTTTGAGGACTCCTATTTCAAATGATATTCCATTTACTACTAAAGATTCATGACCTACAAGAAGTGGGTGGTAGTGAAAAAAACATGTGTATTTTGTTGTCATGAGGGGACAAGTCAAAGTTTGTGCCATAATGTGAACATGCAACCATATAATGACTTATGTTATCAAAGAAAACACATAGATAAGAGATGCAAACTATAGAACATATATAAAACAACTACTTAGATTAAAGGCATCCATGGACACAGTTCATTAGTTAGCCATTAAAATTATGCTTTTAAAGGTCATGATAAAAGTTTAAGTTCATTAAATCAAGGTAACTTTGTTGAGCTTATAAAAATTTTGACTAATTATAATGACAAAGTTGCACAAGTTGTTTTGGATAATGCCTTAAAGAATGCTAACCACCAATAGTTTTGAAAGAAATTTTACACGGTTTTGCAAGTAAAGTGAATGTTGAAACTACATAAGAAATTAGTAATGCTAAATTTTATATTATTATTGATGAAACTTAAGATGAGTCTAAAGAAAGAGTAGATGGCTATTGTTCTTAGATTTGTCAACATCCAAATCAAGTTCAGGAACAAATTTTAGATGTTGTGCATGTGAGGGATACCATAACAATTACTTTGAAGAATGATTTTTTTACTATATGGTTTTAACGTAATCTTAGCACTCTATATGGGGTCAAGAATATGATGATGCTAGTTGCGAGGTGAATGGAGTAGATTGGAAACTTTATTTTTAGATAAATGTCATTACGTTTATTATGTTCATTGTATTGCTCATAGACTAGAAGTTGCATTTGTTGCAGCTTAAAATAAGTTGTCAATGTCCATAACTTTTTTACCAATTAACCTATGTAATTAATGTTGTTAGTGCAAGTAGTAATCATAATGATGAATAATATGAAGCTCAAACAATTGAAATTGCATCTAAAATTATTGTATATAAACTTCAAACAAGAAGAAGACTTAATCAAATTGTACACTTCAATAACCTATAGATACTCGATGGTTATCTCATTTTTTTTTGTGTGCAATTTGATAAAAATGTTTAATACAACTTGTGTAGTTTTAGTAAACTTAAGAAACAATGGATCAACATATCAAATATGTGGTAAAGATAATTCAACATACAAAATGATCACATCATTTGAATTTGTATTAATTTTGTGTTTGGTAAGAGAAATTTCGGGACAAAGTGATATTCTATCATACATTGCAAAGGTAGGTGCTAGATATTTAAATAAATGGCTATAGTTTACAATCTAAAGGAGTTTCTACAAGAACCTAGAGAGACTGAATGTGATAAATTTGTAAATACCATTATAGCATTTTGTAGGGCATATTATATTCCTATTCCTGATGTGGATGTCCAATATTTTGTTACAGGATCATGTTTTAGTCATGGATGTAATTTCATTATAGCGAGACATCATTATCATGTAGATATTTTTATTCATGCCATTGATTCTCAACTAGTAGAGTTAAACAATAGATTTATAGAGAATTCTATGTAATTACTTTGTTTGATCTCGACAATCGACCTAATAGATGGATATAAGTAATTTAATGAAGAAGATGCATATAATGTTGCAGAGAAGTTTTATCTTGAAGATTTTTCAGAGCAATATTTTGAAGCTTTAAGATATTAGTTGAGACATTATAAGTACGATATCCCTCAAAATTTAAGTTTTTAAAGTTTGAGTACACTATTAGATGTATGTCAAACAATGATACATAGAAAAACAACAAAGGATATCCTTTAGCTTATAAGGACTCATTGTAACACTTCCTGTCTCCACTACAACCATAAAAAAGGCATTCTCTTATATAAAACTTATTGAAACAAGATTGCGTCGCAAAATGGAGGATGAATTCTTTACAGATTATTTATTTTTTTACATTGAGAAAAAATTGCTCATATGTTTGATTCAAATTACATTCTTGATGATTTTTTACAAGATGGAACCAGCTTATAGGGCATAGTTTGAAATAGGTAAAATAGCTTTTCGCATCTTGTTGATGTTAATGGTGATTTGAGTCATTCTTTATTTTCAATAATTAACAATGTAATTTTCATTTATATTTTATTATGTGCATGAATGACAGTGTAACTTTTGTCAATGGAAAGTGTATAAAGGCACATCGTGTTACATATTGGTTAATGGAAAAAATACAAAACTACTTGTTTTAGGTAAGTAATATTATTTTTTGTTTTGGGTCTGCCAAATTTTTGGTTGTGAATTTGTATATTCTCACTTTAATAAAAATAGAGCACCTTATCTATTCAGAACATGCCATGTTGTGCGTTAATGGTGCAAGCAGTTATCAAACTATATTGTATGACAGGTTGCACTTCACGTCCATGATGTGGGGAATTGTGTACTGTGTATATTCATTTTTGCTACATTGTGGTTTGCAGATGATATCTGAAGTGTGGGGTGTGTGTGTGTTTAAGTAGGTTTCTCTATTGCATTGCACATCCAAAGCTCATTGTTGGACATTGAATGAAAATGCAAAAGAGAAAGCTCACAACATGCAAGAGTTGATTGTGAGGATTTCAATCAACATTGAACGTACATGGATGCAAAATGCCTACACTTACAAGAATCCAAAAGTTTTAAAGTTTACAAGAATAAATCATATTTCATGTGGCTTTAGATCAATTACCTTAGTTTTCTCAACTCAACAAGACCAATTTAGACAATTTTTCATATTTTGACATATTATGTTTTTATTTATATAGTAAGATATATTAAAGAAATGTTAATTAATTTAAAAACCAGAGGCACATTTAAGAGATGCAAGTAGGTACACACAACACACACACACATATATATAAGTGATTGGTAAATACTTGACCACTTGTGTAAGCAGGGGCAGAGCCATGATTTTTTCTCGGGGCGTGATATATATATATATATATATATATATATATATATATATATATATATATATATATATATATATATATATATATATATATATATATATATATATATATATATACTGACACACTTTAGATAGTATTTGCAAACCACAGTGTAGTAAAAGTGAACATATGTCGTATATAATTGGCCACGTCATGAACATGAAGCGTGACCTATCCTATGACACATTTCTACAATGATGTGGGTGCGAACATAAAGTGGACATACAAATATCACAACAAAAATATAGCAAACAAAGACATTACAAACTCGAAAACCAAAAAAATAAATATTACTTACCTAAAACAAGCAGTTTTGCATTTTTTCTATGTAACACAATCAATTTTTGTCTTTGTTTTATTGAAAATAGTTGCATATCATTATTCATTCACCTGCACAATAAAATGTAAATAAAAACTATATCATTTATTATTACAACTAAATAATAACTCAAATAAATATTAACATAAAAATGATGCAACAAAATACTTTACCTATTGTAGTTGTGCTATACGACTTTTCATCTTGTAAAAGACATCAATAATATCATCCGAATCAAACATTTGGGCAATTTCTTTCTTAATATACAAAAATAGACAATCTGCAAAGAATTCATACTCAATTTTGTAACACAACCTTGTTTTAATAAGTTTCACAGCAGAGAATGCTCTTTCTGTGGTTGCAGTGGAGACATGAAGTGTTAGAATGAGACTAAGCAACCTGTCCACATAAGGATTTTCTTCACTTTTTCTACTACGTATTAATACTTCACATACATCTGATAGTGTACCCAAATTTTGAAAACTTGGATGATGACAAATATCATTCTTATAATGTATCAACTGATAATTTCAACCCGTAAAATCTGAGTCTAGAAAATCTTCATGATAAAACTTCTGTGCAAGAGTGTATAAATCTCGTGCACTAAACGATTTATATTGATATATAGGGTCGAATGTCGACATCAAACAAAATATTTCCATTGAATTCTCATTAAATCTACTATTCAACTCTATCAACTGGGAATCAATGCAGCAATAAAAATATCGACATGATAATGATGTCTCACTGTAATGAAATTACGTTCACGACGAGAATGTGATCCTCTTACAAATATTTGGCATCCATATATGGAATAGAGAGATCATGTGTCATACAAAATGCTTGTACAATATCTATAAATGAATCCGAACCAGTCTCTCTAAGTTCTTGTAGAAACTTTTTTGAATTATAAACCAAAGCCACTGCATTTATAATGTCTTGTATTTCCCTCTGCAATGCTTGACAAAGAATATCACTCCTTCCCAAAATTTCATGTACCAAATGCAAAATAAAGACAAAGTAAATAATGTGACCATGTTGTAAGCTGAATTTCCTTCACTCTGTATTTGATATGTTGATCCATTGTCTCTTAAATTTTTTAATACTACACATGTTACATCGAACATTTTTATCAAACTGCACACAAATGAAAAATGAGATCCTCATCTAGTATCACTGAGTCACTGTAGTGATCTAATTTGATTAAGTCATCTTCCTGTTTCAAGGTCATCTATAGCAATTCTAAATGCAATTTCATTTGCTTGAGCTTCGTGCAATTAATTATTATGTTTACTGCTTGCACTAACAACATTAATTACATATGTTAACTGTTCAAAAAAGCTATGAACATCGGCAACTTCTCTTGAAGCTGCAACAAGTGCAAGTTGTAATCTATGAGCAAAACAATGAACATAATATGCATAAGGACATTCATTCAAAATTAATGCTTGCAATACATCCCATTCGCCTCACATATTACTAGCACCATCATATCCTTGACTCCGTATATCTTGAATACTAAGATTATGTTGAGACAATAAAATATAAATTACATTCTTCAAAGTAATTGCTGTAGTATCCCTCACATGCACAACATCTAAAAATCGCTCTTGAACTTGACCTTGCTTATTAACAAATCTAAGAACAACAATCAATTGCTCTCTCTTGGACTCATCTCAAGCTTAATCTATAATAATACAATATTTAGCATGACCAATTTCTTCTATAATTTTAGGTCTCACTTGCTTGCAAAAACATGTAAGATTTTATTGTTGAACTATTGGTGATGTATAACTAGCAATTTTTGGGGCATTTTCCAAAACAACTTGTGCAACTCAGTAATGATAATTAGCTAAGTTTTAATAAACTAAATAAAATTACCTTAATTAATGAACTTGAACTTTCATCATGGCCTCTAAAAGCACAAGCTTGGAATGCTAACCAACGAACTGCGTCCACAGATGCCTTCAATCTCAAGTGGTTGTTGAAAACAAGCCATAGACTTTGCTTTTCAATCATTTTATCTATGTGTTTGCTTTGACGACTTAAGTCATTAAATGCTCGCACGTTCATATTATGGGGTAAATTTTGACTTGTCCCTTCATGACTACGAAATGCACATATTTTCTCATTACCACCCACCCTCTTTCAAGATCTAAATCATTCAGTAATAAATGGACTGTCATTTGAATGTGGAGTAATGAAAAGCTAACACGGTAAACAATATACACTATCTGTCTTTGAAGAATATTCTAACCATGGAAATCTTGAAACCATGAAGCTTGAAATTAATGAGGATGACTTGAAGGACATGACACTGGATATCCATAAAGCTTATGTTGATATGACCCATGATATATGCTCGTCTAACTTCATCAATCTTATTTATTGGTATCTCCCATATAGGACGTCACAACCCTGGATCACGCACGATGCTTTCTGTAGTTTTAATTTTTGAATACTTAAAAGGTGGAGAATCTGAGTAAAAAAGAACAACATCAAGAGCTTTCGGACTAGAACAACCAACATTTTGGTTTTCTCCCTCTTGGTTTTCTCCCAATTGATCAATAAGTTGTTGTTTTTTTGAAATAATCTTGAATATTTTACTTCATCTTCTCAATATGCTAACACAACAAATCTGAAATTTAAAATAGACAATAAGATTTATACATTGAAGAAAGATACTAAAATTTTAACTTATGAAAAGCAGGAATTTAGAACCAACCACCTTATAAACAACAGATAAAGAAGACAATATTCACCTGTTGAACCTCTTGCACTCTATAGAACAACGAAAAGTTGTTTTCTCCCCTTGCTAACTTGCTTTCGAATTACCACGAGTGGAGTGAAGTCTTGTCGCATCATCAGGTGCTTGATTGGACATGTCAAAATAAGCTACCTAAGCCGCATCGTCATCAAAGGAAGGAACCTCAAAAAGTTGTTCACATGATGTGGTGACTAATCCAAAAAATGAAACAGGGCACAACCTTTACACTTGAGCACACTAAACAACTCCTTGCCTGCAACAAACCATTGTAATAAGATGAAAAGATATGACATGATTAACTAAATTTGCTGCACATCAACAAAACCATTTGCAAAAGATGCTACAATAAAAGTTCTCTTGTAACATATCCATGTTATAAGCAATTTATATCAGCAAAGGTAAGAGCATGAAAAATTGTTCATACACACTGATGGATGTCCTTGCTGGCAGGAAAACAAGAGGATATATTGAAGGAGACATAAGAATTTCTGGATACCCCAAGAACTAGGGGACTTGCAGCATTTTTTTTTCAAATATGTAATTTGTAACTCATAAGACATAAAATGAAAGAGCATGGGATAATTTCTGAATTTTTGGATATATTAAATAACATTTGCTGAGTAAGTATTATTTAAAATGTTTAGCCAAGAACAGAGGTTGGTGGCCCCATTGCAGCATTTTTTTCAAATATGTAACTAGTAAATTAATTGAAATGAACCAATGCAGATAGAAATATGAGTTTACTGTTATGAAATTCTAACATACATCTAGAATTTCATAACAACAAACTCATATCATGTATGGATTGATGTTCTTATTTCATCACTGACAGTTGCTACTAATGAACAGAGGAGGGCAGCCTGGTAGGTAACCTATGCAGGACCACTAGGCACAAACTCTGACTCAAATTTCAGACGATTAAGCTAAAGGAAACAAGAAACTCACACTATCACACAACAAAATAAACAAAGATTAGGAAGAAGGAAATGAACACGACAACAATAGGGGTAAGACTTAAGAGCAGCACAATAAAAGAGGTGAACAAACAATAACATATTCAGTGAAAGATCAAGGTTAAAAAATATGCATAATAGAAATTAGAAACCCACCATAAAACAGAGGGAAAAAGAAAATGACAAAAAAGGTTAAGAAAAAAGAAAAAGAAAAAATAAAGCATGAAGGAAACAACCACCATAATTCACTACGCAACAAAAATGGAAGACCACTAAAATAAAGTATGGATGAAAGTCAGGAAAAGTTGTATGGACCTGAAATTAATTAACAAATAGGAACAGCCCCACCTCCTTCCTGCAGCCGGCAGTCTCCTTACTGCTCTCTTGTCTCTTGGTCCTCCCTCGCACTCTGTAGTCTCTCCGTCTCTCCCTGGCGCAACGTTCGTTTTCCCCTTTCGAAAACCAAATTTTGAAATAGGGCAAACCAAAGGGCGCGGGCCTAGTTTTGTGGGTTGAAGTTGGATCCGGGTAGGGTCAAATTAAACCCGGATTCAAATACTACATAGAAGTAATAAAAATTTTGAATTGTTATAATTATTTTTTTTTTCACTTGCCTGGGGTAGGGCCATGGCCCAGGCGGGCTCTGCTCACTGCTCTCTTGTCTCTTGGTCTCTCATGCTAAATAAACATCACCAATAGTTCAGAAGAAAATTTTACATGTTTTTGCAAGTAAAGTAGAGTTAAAATTATAGAAGAAATTGATGATGCTAAATATTATATTATTATTGATGAAGCTCAAGTTGAGTTCAAGAGAGAGCAAATGACTTTTGTTCTTAGATTTGTTAATTAGCAAAGTCAAGTTCAAGAGCGATTTTTACATATTGTGCATGTGAGGGATACTACAATAATTACTTTGAAGAATGCAATTTCTACTTTGTTGTCTCAACATGATCTTAGTATTCAAGATATACAGGGTCAAAGATATGATGGTGCTAATAATATGCGAGGCGAATGAAATGGATTGTAAACATTAATTTTGAATGAATGTCCTTATGCATATCATATTCATTGTTTTGATCTTAGATTACAACTTGCACTTCTTGCAGCTTCAAGAGAAGTTGTCGATGTTCATAGTTTTTTTGAACAGTTAACATATATAATTAATGTTGTTAGTGCAAGCAGTAAACATAATGATGAATTGCACAAAGCTCAAACAAATGAAATTGCATTTAGAATTGCTATAGATGAACTTGAAACAGGAAGATGACTTAATCAAATTGGATCACTGCAACAGCCTGGTGATATTAGATGGAGATTTCATTTTTCGTCCGTGTGCGGTTGGATAAAAATGTTCGATGCAACATGTGTAGTATTGAAAAATTTAAGAGACAATGGATCAACATATCAAATATGGGGTGAAGGTAATTCAGCTTACAACATGATCACATCATTTGACTTTGTATTTATTTTGCATTTGGTATATGAAATTTTGGGACAAAGTGATATTTTTTGTTAGGCATTGGAGAGGGAAAGACAGGACATTCTAAATGCAATAACTTTGGTTTATAATTCAAAAAAGTTTCTACAATAACTTAGAGAGATTGGTTGGGATTCATTTATAGATATTGTGGGAGCATTTTGTATGACACATGATATCCCTATTCTTGATATGAATGCCCAATATTTTGTAAGAGGATCACGTTTTCATCGTGAACGTATTTTCATTACTGTGAGACATCATTATCATGTCGATATTATTAAAACAAGGTTGCGTAACAAAATGGTGGATGAATTCTTTGCAGATTGTCTACTTTTGTATATTAAGAAAGAAATTGCTCAAATGTTTGATTTGGATGATATTATTGATGCCTTTTACAAGATGAAAAGTCGCAGAACATAACTACAATAGGTAAAGTATTTTGTTGCATCCTTTTTATGTTAATGTTTAATTTGAGTTATTATTTAGTTGCAATAATAAATGATATAGTTTTTATTTACATTTTATTGTGAAGGTGAATGAATGATGATATGAAACTATTTTCAATAAAAACAAAGACAAAAACTGATTATGTTACATAGAAAGAATGCAAAACTGCTTGTTTTAGATAAGTAATATTTATTTTTTTGGTTTTCGAGTTTGTAGATGTCTTTGTTTGCTATATTTTTGGTTGTGATATTTGTATGTCCACTTTATGTTCACACCTACATCACGGAATAGAGCACCTTATCGGTTTAGGACACAGATCATGCTTTGTGCTAATGACACAAACAATTATTAAAATGTGCCGTTGGATAGGTCGCGCTTCACGTTCATGACATGGACAATTATATACGACATATGTTCACTTCTAGTACACTGTGGTTTGCAAATACTATCTAAAGTATGTGAGTATATATATATATATATATATATATATATATATATATATATATATATATATATATATATATATATATATATATATATATATATATTACAGCTTGTTGAACCGTTCGGCCTGCCCCAAGAAAAAATCCTGGCTCTGGCCCATGCTCTTGTCTCTTGGTCTCTCCTGTGGACCTGCTCCCTTTCTCACTCGTTCATATTTCTATTTCTCTATCAGACCATCTCCCTCTCTCTTTGTCTATCATTTTCTCCTCCCTCGCACTCTCTAGTCTCTCCATCTCTCCCTGGCGCAGTGTGCGTTTTCCCCTTTCGAAAACCAAATTTCGAAATAGGGCAAAACAAAGGGGCAGACCTGGTTTTGTGGGTTGGAGTTGGATCCGGATAGGGAAAAATTAAACCCGGATTCTAATACTACATAGAAGTAATAAAAATTTTAAATTTTTATAATTATTTTTTTTCATTTGCCTGGGGTAGGGCCATGGCCCAGGCGGGCCCCCTCCCTCTGCCACTGTGTGTAAGGGACAAAAACCAAAATCCCTTAAATTTATGTTAAAAGGTATTTTAAACAACATGTGAACTTCATAGCGTTTTTTTCAATTATTAAATATTTTTTCCTTTGAATATTTTTTTACTTGTTTGAATTGTTCTTTTTCACAATTTTTTATTGAAAATAAAAAAATTTGATGAAAGGATGGCAAGATTGTCTAGAGGAATTATAATTATTTGCCGTTTCTTTTTGCTGATTTCTGATTTTGGTTTTTGTATAATCTTCTATATTGTTTAAATTTATTTGCAGCTGATGACAAGGACTGGACTCATTGTGATGCTTTATGACTAGAAGGAAGCTTATATCAGGATTCCAATAGAGAGCATGATTCATGTGAAATTTAAGCTCTTGTAAGAATCCAAAGCCAGTTGATATCGCTAAGAAGGCCTTTAGCTCAGTCGCTGCGGAAACATTCTCAACACCTTTGATAACCATGCTTACTTCTATCAGATTTCTGGTGTTCTTGTAGTTGCATTACTTCATTGTAATGGAATAAACATATAATTGTCACCAATATTTATATCTTTTTGATAGTAAATATATAATTCTCTCTCTCCGTCACTCCTCTCTCTCTCTCTCTCTCTATATATATATATATATATATATATATATATATATATATATATATATATATAAAGAACGACCAAGGTTACCATCCCTATAAGTGATTATATAAAGTATTAGGAATTATTGCTTGCAATTAAAATTTAAACTTTTAGGAACATTTTTGAAAGTCTGTTCCAAATGAGTCATTAGGAACAGTTACAATCGTCCCTATAAGTAATTAAAAAAACCACTTTTAGGAACATAGTAGGAATGGTCACATAGCCATTCTTAATTAGCTTTAGGAATGACCACCCATTCTTTTAGGAACAGTTCCTGGCTGTTCCTAAAAGTATATTTTGTTGTTGTAGTGGTAGTACTATGGGGCACCATAGACTAGAGATTGGTGATGTCATCAACAATAATGAGGTCCGAGTCACGGTAGATGAACGTGGATGATAAAGGGGACGAGCTGGTCAATAATGTAGAGAAACATGGAGAGTAAAACATGCAATCTGATACGTACATTATACAATCTATGTGATAGTCAATGCTCAAGGCAAGTTATCACCAAGATTATCATCCATCTATAACATCTCAATCATCCAAATTAAGATTACACTAAACAATGTTGTCCCTCCTGCAGATAGAACATAGTTCAAAACATTGAGTTTTAAACCACATATATTAAAACATTGATGAAATGTAATGAGGGAAAGAGAAGAAGTCAGCGAAATAGTTTTTTATATCTTTAGAGGAACGTTGAGCAAGTGTGGTGGTAATTGATTTAAAAAGAAGACGTAGATGGTCTAGCCTTGTATGTCATTTATGCCTTCATCTATCTTTCTAACTAGCCCTTCATTTATACCCACACACACTTCCTTAAACTCCTCCACCATTCAGTCACCCACATCATCTGCTTTGATTTTGAAGTCATGTTGACACCAGCCAAGGTCTGGTGTACCTTATTCTCCCCCTCATTCATGCATGGCGCCTTGGAATACTATTATGCCAACTTCACCAAGTATTTCACTTGGTTGTGGTCCAACATTGTTTTTTGGTGAAATTTTTCCGGCTGCCGAACACCTAGATACTTCAACATGGCCATGTTGACACAATGTGATGCAAAAAATGAATGGTCTATGTTAATGATTGAACTAATTTCATATTATTTTCGGCTCAAATCACTAACCCAAGTTATGTGCATTCACTATTTCTGCTTCTAAGGTTCGCTTGGTGCATCCATTGAATACTCTAAAACAATCATTTTATTTGTGTTGGATTTTGTTCAAATGCCAATGTGTTAAAAAGTCTATCAAATGTTTTGAACTTCTTGTATGGTCATCATTCCTCTTAACCAATGAATTATAGTAGTTACTTATTTCATTTGAAATACTTGAAATTAGTGACACTTTCTTGGATATTGAGTTCAATTTTGGACATTTCTTTCCAAAAACGACAAGGGGGTTCTATGTACCACACTCGAAAAGCCTTGAGTTTTATGGTATATATATTACAACTTTAATAAAATATAGGCCTAAAAATAAAGAGGGAACAAGAAGAATTTAGTGAAATATATATTTTTTATTTGTAAAAGTATGAGGAGTAAGTGTGTCGGTAACTAATTTAAATAAAAGCCATAGAATGGTCTAGCACCGTATATCAGCTATGCCCTCATTTACCTCTTCGACCAGCGCCTCAACTATACCTGCACCTACCTATCGACCTCCTCCCATTGGGTCACTTGCCTCATCTACCTCGACTCCGATCTCGTACTCGTCATAGGCATCAACCCAGCTTTGATGTCTCCTTCTCTCACTTCGTGCACGACACCTTAAAGTACTACCACACGAACTTCACCAAGTATTTTACTCATTACTTTTGGTAAAGCCTTGCTTTTTGATGAAATTTTGCCAGCTGTTGGGCAACCTGCTACTTCAATGTGGCTGTGATGGTCAACATTACTCAAGGGTAGCATGCTTGGAAAATCACCGAATACCTCGCTGTATGGATGAACGCCTAGTCGATGTGCACTTCTGGACATGTTTCCAGTCCATGAGAAGGCTGGTGATGTCCTGAGCTTGCCACATCTCAATGTTGCTGATCATGACATGAGCGTTGAAGTGGTTGAGGATCCTACCACAAAAGTTTACATGAAAGCAGTGTTGTACTAGAAGCAAAAGGGTAAAATACTTGACAAAGTTCAAGTGAACATACTCTAGGGCACCAAGGACAAAGTAGGAGTAGGGAATTCACCAAAGCTTGGCAATGTCATAAACGGGGATGAGTTCAAAGTCGAGGTAGATGATGTGGGTGACAAAGGGGGTGAGCCGGTCTGTTAGGTAGATGCATGCGTAGCTGCGGGGTAGGTCGTTGACAGCAAATGTAGGAGGAGATCATCGGCAAGAGAAGGAGAGGATCAAGGGCATGCTGGTGAACATGGATGTAGGGGCACATAGAAAACAGACAATGTGACACAAACAATGTACATTCTATGTTATTTATTAAACTAATTTCATATTATTTCCTACTCACATAACTAACCCAACTTATGCAAATTCAGTATTTCCGTTTCTATGGTTCGCTTGGTGCATCCATTGAATATATTAAAACAATCATTTCTTTGTGTTGGTTTGTGTTCCAATGCCAATACATTAATAAGTCTATCATTTGTTTTGATCTTGTTGTATGGTCGATCATTCATCTTAAGCAATGGATTATAGTCATTAATTATTTTATTTCAAATACTTCTAAATAACGACACAAGCTTGGATATTGAGTTCAATTTTGGAAATTTCTTTCAAAAAAAGATTAGAGGATTCTATTTACCATACTCGAACAATGTTTTGAAGCTTTGAGTTTTATGGCATATATATTATATCTTTAATAAAATATTGGCCTACAAATAAAAAGGAAACAAGAAGAATTTAGTGAAACATATTTTTATATTGGTAGAAGTACAATGAAAATTAATTTAAATAAAAGCCATAGAATGGTTTAGCACTCTATGTCAGTTATGCCTTCATCTACCTCACTGACCAGCCCCTCAACTATACCTGCACCTACCTGCCAACCTCCTCTCCCATTTGGTCACCTACCTCGACTCTGATCTCATACTCTTCGCTGGCGTCAGCCAAGCTTTGACATATCTCCTTCTCTCACTTCGTGCCAGTGGTGGAGCCAGAAATTTTTGGCTGTGAGGCACTAGTACATAGTATGTGAAAAAATTTTCAAACTAAGATATATGTTATTTTAAAAATAAAGCAAATAATCATAGTTACGAACAAACTTACAATGAGTCCCAACAAGCAAATCATATCATTAGTGTTATGGACAAAATTACAATTGGCCAATGGCATCAAAATAGTCAATTGGATGACTGAATATGAACAAATTTACAATTAGCATAAAAAATAAATCAAATGACTATAGTTATAAACAAATTTACAATTGGCCTAAAAAAGCAAGTAAAAAAAACTATAGTCATGTACAAAATTACATGTGGCCTCGTCTATTTTTCATATTCTGAAAATGATGCATAATTTTTTCATCACTGATACTATCAAATGTGTTCCTCTCAATGTAAGTGACTAAAACATCATTAACCCATTCATCTCCCATCTTGTTATGAAGCTTAGTTTTGATAATGTTCATAGTTGAAAATGCTCTCTTAAGACTTGTAGTTACAACTGATAAAGTTAGAGCCAATTTAATCAACAAATACACCAGAGGAAATATTATGTGCTTTCCAGTTGTTACCATCATTTCAGATAGCTCAGTCAAAGATTTCAAGTTTAAAAACTCTTCAGTGGTTTTCATGTCTTCAAGATATACATCTAATTGACTTTCAAGTCTATAGAAGTTTGCTCCATTGAAATCTTTAGGATAGAACTCGGCAAGACGAATCAACTTATGTTTGTCAAAAGCAGAAAAGCTATTTTTTGGAGTTAAACATGCCACTGAAAGAAGAAGCTTTGTATTTGCTTCAGTGAAACAACTGTTCAACTCTTGAAGTTGCATATCAATAACGACATAAAATACTTTACGACAATGATGCAAAAATGTAATCCGTTCATGTACATGTCTCAGTCGTCCTTCAGGTGTATAGATCTTCTCTAAATCAGGCACAGATATATCAAATTTGTTGCAAAATACAAAAATTTCACTCATAAAATAGTCCTAACCATTATCTCTCAAATCTTGAAGGCATGTTGTTGATACAATAACTACATTCATAACATTTACAATATCTTGATCTTTCCGTTGGAGTGCTTGTGAAAGTGTGTCAGTTATCCCCAAAACTTTATATATCAAATGCAAGCCAAATATAAATTCAAAATTTTGCAAGGAACACATCAATTCAAATGCCTCCCATTTTCCTTTACTTATATTTTCTGCAATAAAATCTAATGTCTTAATCACAGAAGGATACATGTTGACTAAATTGACTGAGGCATCATAGTGAGAACTCCAGTGAATGTCACCAGGTCATTTGAGACTCACCTATTGATTTAATCCTCGTCCTGTTTGAAGTTCACTTAACTCAGGTGCTTCGGCAATTCTCATGCATTTTGCTTCCCGAATAAGCTCAGACCTATTGCAAGAAGTAGAAAAAAAAATTGACAATCTGGATAATATTCCAAAAAGGAACCCAGTTATTGGATGATATTCAGCAACAACAACTAGTGCCAATTGGAGTTGATGTGCAAAACAATGAATATAATATACAGACTCATTCTCATTTAATATAAGAGTTTTTGGTCCATTAAATGCTCCTTTCATATTGCTTGCTCCATCATAGTCTTGTCCACGCAAACTTGCCATGCTCAATCCATACTTACAAAATGTTTCTTCTACTGCTGCTTTTAATGATAAGGCACTTGTCTCAAGAACATGTACACGGGCAAGAAATTGCTCAACTACTTGACCCTTTTCATTAACAAATTGTAATACAATAGCCATTTGTTCTTTAGTCGATATATCTCGAGAATCATCAAGCAATAGAAAAAAAAAGTACCTCCAAACTCCTTCATCATAGCATTTGTAGTTTCTATGGCACATGCTCTTGTAATATATTTTTGTATATCAGGAGATGTGAGCTTGTTATTCTCTAGAGCATTCTTCAATACAACTTTATCAATTTGACTATTGATCTTTGCAAACGATTTCAATATCTTGATAAAATTTCCTCTATTGAAAGATAGTTCACTTTCATTATGCCCTCAAAATGGTAATCCTTGCCTTAACAATATTCTTATTACATTGATAGTTGCCCAAAGACGAGTTTGATATTCATTCTCTTGTTGGTCACTTTGCTTCTAAAGCATTGTACTGATATGCTTTTTTTTACTGCATTAGGCTTGTACACTTCATTCGTGCTACATTATGATGACTGTTAGGGCCCCCAATATGTAAATAAAATCTCTTTTTCTCTTTTCGATTGTTAAACCCATCAGATACAAATGTCTCTGTAATGAATCTGTTAGAATGTTCTGGCCTGAAAAGGTAGCAATATTGACAATATGCTCTATGTTTGCTTGGACTGTATTCCAACCAATTCTTATACTCATCAAACCATTTTGGATTAAACTTTCGCTTTTGATGGTTGGGCTGAAAGTCACAGTTACGAGGCTGACAAGGGCCTCACAGAAGATAAGCTCTATGAATATTTTCCCGAACATTTGGATGATAAGTTGACATAGGAGGATGAAGCGCAAGATCTGCAGGCAACTCTGCTTCATCAAATTCTATATCATTTTGCTTCTCACTTGATTCTCCTTCTTTTCTTGATTTGATTTCTTCTCATTTTGAAGAATGTTTATCAGATGTAGGCCACAAACTTATCCGTGCCTATTCATTAAAAATAAAATAAAAAATAATTAGTATATAAAGAACATGTGGTTTTCATATTTTTATTTCTTTAATTTTCTTATGGCTATGTTCTCAAGAACAGACGTCTGCAGGAATTGCATTATTGGTTAAAATATCACAATAAATGCGGGCTTTTGGCTTGTCTTAATTATCTTCTACTAAAACATGTAAAAAATAAAAACACATATACTATAATTGCAGACTTTTAGTCTGTCTCACTTATCTCTTGTCCTAAACAAATATCTTCTACTAAAACATATAAAAAAACACATAATATTTGGCTTTTGGCCTGTCTCAGTTATCTGCTGTCTTAAACAAATATTTTCCACTAAAGCATGTAAAAAAACATACATCATATTTGTAGGCTTTTGGCTTGTCTCAGTTATCTCTTGTCTTAAACAAATATATTCTACTAAAGCATGTAAAAACATAATTTGTAGGCTTTTGGCCTGTCTCAGTTATCTCCTGTCTTAAACAAATATCTTCTACTAAAGCATGTAAAAAAACATACATCATATTTGCAAGCTTTTGGCCTGTCTCCGTTACCTTCTGTCCTAAACAATATCTTATACTAAAGCATGTAAGAAACATACATCATATTTGCAACTTCAATATACCTTAATATGGTTAATATCTTGGGGAACTTCTTATGAAAGTCTTCGACTTTGCCCTTTTTTGTTAATCAATTGTCTTGTTCATTACAAAAACAAAATACATAAAAGTTGGTCTTTGTTTGAATCAACAATGAACTCATAATTATAGAGCAACAATGATTATGTGTAAGTGTTCACTCATTCCACTATGTTGAATGGCAAGACATCATCAAACCATCAAAACTAGGACAGATTAACTTTCTTTAAAAAGTTTAATATACACAACAGAGAAGCATGTCTACCTTGGCAGTTAAAAGTTAAAAAAGGAAACAAATGTAAGAGCCAAATTAACCCACTGAATTCATAATCTCACTAAAGATGCATACATTAACATACAGTTTAATCTAAAAAGACACCAAGGAAATAATTTCACTAAAAATATAGACATACAGTTTAATAATTTTTTTTAGAATGTGCAATCTACACTGGAAATCTGAAATCCCATATATAAACAAGAATACAGTGAATTTTCCATCTAGAGGAAGCAAAAACAGATTAAATTGCCCGATTTAAACCAAGGAAACAATCGGTATTTTATGAAAACAACCTAGCGAAATATAACATAAAAGACAAAAGCAACAAATAAAAAAAGAAAAACGAGGGAGAAGATAAACAATAGTTACTAGTTACCGTAGAGGCGTAGCCGGGAGTCCGCCAATTCGGGACAAAGCAACCACCGTGGCACCGACCGCGCAGGTGAGATTTGAGCGCTTCTTCTGTTCTTTAGCACAAAAATCAGACCAAGAGACATAAAATGCATGAGGCAAAAGCATTGAAAAAAGGGGAAACAAATGAAAACACAACACTGTTAAAAAAGAAACGATTCATTCAATCATTCAAGAAGAAGAAGAAGAAGCACCTGGCTCCCGCCGCGACGCCGCGCTGCCAGCTGCTGCTGCCCTTGGACTTGGAGGCTTGACCCTTGCAGCCTTGCCCTTCACAGCTTTGGCCTTCGGCCTTCCCCTTTCTGAGTTTCTACTTTCGGTTTTGGGTGAATTTGGGCCCAATGGGGCCGACTGTTTTATGTTTTATGGAGCTGGATCACTATGGACTGCTGGGACCCGATCCATATTTGGCGTGGGCAACACGGCGTCAACATGGGCGTGAGGCTCCATTTCACATGGAACTTTCTTGGGCTGGCGTGGACAGGCGCCCATGCCTGCCCCATGATGGCTACGCTACTGCAAGTTCGTGCACAACACCCTAAAGTACTACCACACAAACTTCACCAATTATATGACTCCTTGCATCTGGTGTAGGCTTGCTTTTTGGTGAAACATTGTTGGCTGTCAGACACCTTGCAACTTCAACACGGGCGTAATGGTCAACATTTCTCAAGGGTGGCGTGCCTGGAAAATCACCAAATAGCTCATTGTATGGATGCATGCCTAGTTGAAGTGCACTTCTGGACACATTTCCAGTCCTTGAGTAGGCTGGTGATGTCCTGAGCATGCCACATCTCAAAGTTGCTAATCATGACACAAGTTTGAAGTGGCTGAGCATCTAAGTACAAAAGTTCAATGAAAGCAGTCTTTTACTTGAAGCGACCAGTAAAATACTTGAGAAAGTTCAAGTGGCCAAGGGTGGAGCCAGGGGGCCCGCTTGGGCCATGGCCCCACCCCAATGAATTGAAAAATAAAAAATAAAAAATAAAAAATAAAAAATAAAAAATAAAAAATAAAAATTTTTAGTTTGGCCCAACCCACAAAACTCTGCCCCTTTAGTTTATGTCTTGCCCTGTTTCGAAAGGTGAAGGAGAAAAACGCAGATGCCTAGTGCCAAGTTGAGGAGTCCCACCTCACCGACAATGTGAGTCTCTCTCTCTCACTCCCTCGCTTCCGGTGTTGATTCTGCTTCGAGAGAGTGAAATTCCTATGCTCTTGAGAAATCAGACATCAGCTCTTAGCTGCCCTTTCTCTGGCATCCGATTTAGGGTAGGGTTTTTTTTTTTGTTCCTTTCGAAAACGTTGACCTGCTACAGGAAGCACACAACTGAACATGGATAGCCAATCTTTCTTTTTCTCAGTTGTTGGGATATCGATAAGTTTTGATTGTTCTAAGTTTCAGTGGTTTTTCTGTTTCCAAGGCCTTATTCTTCCTAGCCTATCTCTATCATATATTTTGTCAAGAAAATGTTGTTGCAATATTTTCTGTCTCTGAAAAGCTGATGTTTGATTTGTTCAATTCAATTCCATGAGCTTAGGTTTCATCGTGCTATCGATGTTTGATTTCTAACTTCAGATGGCTATTTGCTGCAGTATGTTAGAGGTTGGCTTTTTTTATATCATTTCTGCTTGCTTACACAATGTAGTGTTCCTTTTAGTTTTTTTTTTTTTCTTTTTTTTAATGGGTTTTCAATTCTGAGCAGTCATCACTCGTTGCCTCGCTTTGTTACTAAGTTTTATTTAAGAAGGATATAGGTAGAAAAAGATGGCCTACAATTTTCGCTGGCCACTAGAAGGCCTTCCATTGCCATTGGCCACTAGAGAGCTTTTTTGGTACATGTTCAACTTTAGGTTGGACTGACACGTTTACGCTTCTCTTTTTCTTTTATTCATTTTTTTCCTTTATAAATATTTTTTGCGGGGTCCACTTTATTTGCCTTTTCCCTCAATGTAGACCATATAAAAAATTTTTGCACCTTTTCATAAAAAAGATATTTTTTAAAAGTTCAACTAATTTATTTAAATTTGCTTTAAAAAAAAAAGAAGAAGAAGAAGATAAAAAGGAAAGGTAGGGAAATTTGGCCCAACTGATCCCCCTTTCATTAAAGAAGTCACAGTAAAATGGACCACCTGATGAGGACATACCATCATGGGATTCATGCACTTCAGTGCACTAGAATCTCTCTCTCTCTCTCTTTCTTTCTAAAATATGAAATTCTTGTGGACTTCTAGATTCCTAAAGGAAAAGTGAGAAATCCAGCATTTCCAACCAATAATGTAAATGAGAATCAAGAGTTTTGCATCCAACTTTGCAAATCTCCAAAGATAAGAAGCAAAAAAGGCATATATATAAAAGATTTGTGGATTTCTTTGTTAAAGTTTAGACCAAGAAATCTTTTGACCTCTGATAGCATGTCATTCCATGCAATGCATCAGGCGGTGTGTTTAATCATAAACTCAAAATGGCTTGGAGGATCACCATTGCCACCAACAGACATTCTTGGATCCAACAATATATGAAGTTGAACCTTTTTGGATCCAAGAATGTTTGTTGCTGGCAACCTCACTCTTCTCTCAAAGTATATGTCTTTGTTCTTTGCCAAAAGAGTGTTGAGAACCTCTCAAAGTGTGAAAATGACCCCCGGTGATCCTCCAGCCATTTTGAGTTTATGTTTAAATACACCGCCTGATGCATTGCATGGAATGACATGCTATCAGAGGTCGAAAGATTTCTTGGTCTAAAGTTGTCACAAAAAAAGTGTACAGGTATAATACAACGAAGAAAAAATGAGTATAATACGGCAACATTGTATATCTCTGAAATAAAAAGAGAAAAAGATGACAATTTTTTAAAAAATAAATAAAAAATCCTAACAATTGTCTGATACTCAAAAAAGGAAAATGAAATCACATTTCTTTCACTGTGTCCACATTGCGCTTACTCGCGTTATCAAAAATTGAGAAAACATTTACAGTTCACCTACAACTAGCAACTACTTCAAGGGAACAGAAGCACTTGTAGAGATGGACGGACTTTTCCAGCTTTATAAACACTATGAAATTACTGGCAACAAGGAAAATGCAGGGGAAACTAGTCCATGTAAACGAATTAAAAAAATGAACATGGAATGAAAAAAAAAAATCCACTGACTAACACGGAATGACAACCTTCCACCGCTCCTTCCGGTGTCTCCTCTTCAGTCGAATGCCCTCTTCAACCGAATGAGAACAAGAAGGAAACGAAGGAAGTCAAATGCCCTCTTCAGTGGCTCAGCCGAATGAGAACGAGAAGGTGACTAAGGAAGTCGATGAGAACGAGAATGAGACAAACTTCACACTAATCGATGGGTCCGGCATCCCCTCTTCCTCACGAACATCTCAGGCCCTCACGGGCGTCCCCTTTTCATCACACGAAGGAAGTCGAAGAGTCAAATGCATGTTAGATTTTAAGTTTTTAACCCTAAGCCCTCTTTTTCTATGCAAAAATACACTTTTGCCATTAAAAGGAGATCAAGTTTAAAAAAAGCCAACTTTTTAAAAAATATTACATGCTGTGCCATTTTTCCAGGCACCTTCAAAAACATCACGAAATAAGCCTATAAAACGCGTTTTATAAGATTTGGCGTTTTTTTTGAAAAAATGCATCTTATTCTTGTTTTATACGGCAGAGATGTTTTTGGCATATAATACGTGTTTTTTTTAAACGCCATTTTTTGTGACAAACTCTAAACTTGCTTAGCCAATGTTTTACTTGTGTGTTGTCTATTCTAACTTTAAACTTAGCATAGACTACATATATTTCAAAGTGTCTAAGTGAATTATGTAACCCTAAAAGTTCTTTTCGATTTATTTCTCATTTTGCTTCGTTTTCTTTAAAACTTCCCGAATGATATCTACATAAATATTCATCGTTTTCATATTTATATTTTAATACTGATCCATAGTTATATTCTGAAGCATCATATTCTATAATCCATACAATTGGTTGCTGTTCATTCAGAAATTCTACTTTGGGTAAATTTTTACATATTGTTTTAATTTGATTTATGTGTTGTTTATCTTCTTCTGTCCAGTAATATTCTCTGTCTTTTTTCAGTTTCTCTTGAAGAGGTTTACAATGTTTTGCTAGGTGTGGTATGTATTCTCTGACTTGGTTTACTAATCCTAAGAATGACTATAATTTCTTTTTGGTGTCAAGTTCTTCCGTTTGTGCTATTTTTTGGACAATATGTGTTTCCATTTTTATACCTGCTTTGTCTATTTCTATTCCTAGGAAGTCAATCTGTTTTTTACATATAACTGCTTTGTTTTTGCTTATAGCTATTCCTGCCTTGTTTGCATATTTTATGAATTCGTTTAGCAACTCATAGTGATCTTCTTGTGTATGACTGAAAAGTAGTATATCGTCTATATATATTACACAATTTCTTAGTCCTTTAAATTGTTCATCCATGAAACTTTGGAATCTTCTAGGGGCATTTTTATACCCAAATGGTAGTACATTCCATTCATAGAATCCGTTTGGAACTATGAATGCTATTAGTTTTTTACTTTCTTCTTCTAGTTTTAAATGGTAAATTGCAATCGAATTTACTAAAGTATTGGTATCTCGATATTTGTTTGAGTTTTAATATTTTATTTAGGATTGGGTAGTTATAAGTTTTGACTTTTGCATTTAAGTTTCTATAATTTATAACCATTTTTATTTTTTCCTCTCTTTTGTTCATTGTGCTTATTAACAATGAATGCTGGACTGTTATGTTTTGAGTTTGATTTTTGTATATAACCTCCTTTTATCAGTTTGTTTATGTGTAATTCAAATTCTTTTAGATCATCAGGTATGTATTTTAAAGGTGGTTGTGTTATTATACTATCTTCTTTTATTAATTCTATTTTGACTATTGTTTTATGCTTATCCCAGTACCGTAATGGGTTTTCCGAATATAATTGTTCTAATCTTTTCTGTATATTGACTAGTTCATTTATTTCATAAACGTGTATCGTGATAGTATTTATTTTTTCTCTTGTAAATTTTTGTGTTATTTTGCTATCTCCTTTTATCCAAGTTGTTTGTTTTCTTTCATTGTTTTTTACTATCAATGCATTAATTTTTTCTATACAAAGTGTAGTTAGTATTAAGTATTTTTCTGTGATGTTTATGGGTCGGTAATGGTTTAAGAAGGGCCTGCCCAATATGATATCTTTGTGATGTAATTCAAAGGCATAAATTCTATTAATTTTAATTTCCTTCTTGCAGATTTGTATATTTACATTTTCGGCTTTGTAACTTATTAAGGCTTTGGCTCCATTAAATCCTCTGACTTCCAAAGGGTTATCTAATTTTTTCCATTCGCTTGATTCTGCATCATTATAGTTTCTTCTCCCAAATGCTCTATAAGTAAGATGGTCTACTCTTTTTTCTTTTTCTTCCCAGTACTCCATAAATTTCGATTCTGCAACTGCTCTTGCTCATAAATAGTTAAAGAAGTGCCTCCTATAGTCTTTAATTTCTTTCTAATTATCCTTTTTCCTAATTTTCCTATAAACCTGAGTACCCATATGTAAATTCTAAATATTCTTCTCAGTCTTCTTCGTACAAAGTTCTTAGTGTCTTTATTATATGCTTTTACACTTGTAGTTGAAAACATTCTATTTCATCATATGATATATCTGACATTGATTCATCTGAGTCTATGTTTTCAATCTCTCTAATCCACCTATCATGTGTTTTGTGTATCAGTAAATTGTCTAACTATTATCATCTTTTGTAACCATAATACTCATTTGTTTCGGGTAGCCATAATTTTTTGTCTATCTTTTATGTTGATTGGTACTATGTATGTTATTCCTGGTCCTGTCTTGATCATTTATCCTTCCATTCTGTTGATTATATTTCTCCACATTACGTCGTCGTCATAATCATAATAGTCACTGTCATAATCTGTTAGTTCATCTGTGTAATCGAAGTAATCGTTTGTTGATTCTAAAGCTTTTCTTTCTTCCACTATATCTTTAAGGTTGGTTATGAATTTATGTATTAGCATGTATATTCTAAAATTGTTAGTTGTTATTTCTTTCCGGATTCTTCTTTCTTCTAAAGCTTTATTTAGGGATTTTTTGCATATCTTGTTCAAAATTCTTAGTATTTATTTGACTAATCATCAAAACTTCTTAATATTATTATGTGTTTTCCTAGATGTTCAATTTCTAGTGTATGTTTTTCAATTTTAAAGTTCTCGTACTTATTTAGCCATTTGTTACCTAGTATTATTCCTGTTAGATTATCACTTCTTAATGCTTGTATCTCGAATTCTACTTCAAACATGTAATCAGCTATTTTGATTTCCTTACTCACTTTCCCTATGCTTCTTATGATGTTTCCTTGGATGTCCTTGTATCTATGTTCACTTGGTAATACTATATCATTGTTTATCATGTCTGGTGTGATATAATTTTCTTCTGACCCTGTATCTATTAATATTTTCTTTATCATATTATCTATAGTTCCTTTAACATGGAATTGTTTTTGGTAACTAGTTTCTTCTGATGTACTGACACTTAGTCTTTGTTTGATGATTTGTAATTCATTTTGTCCATCTTCTAAATAATAAGATTCATCATCATTTATTATTGTTATTAACTGTTTGAATGGATTGTCAATTTGTACTGTGTCATTTGTTTTTTGTTTTGCGGATATTTTATGTTTATTTGTTACTACACACATATTTTTTCCTTTAATGGTCATTACTTTACAACCTTTCTCAAGTTTTATTCCTGATAATTTCCAATATAGTACTAGGCTTCTGTCTATGTGTTTATCTGTTAGACTTATAGTATAGTTTGGTTTTACAATAAATTTGAGCTTTTGGTAGATTAGGTTTTCCCTAACTTTTGCTATTATAGCTTTTTCTACTGGATAGATTATTCTATCATCTGATAAATAGTGTTCTAATGTAGTGTCTATTCCTTCCTTAAAATGGCTTTTACTAGGATCTCTATTCCTCCAAAGTATACATATTTCATAGGGCTTTTTATTTTTAATTGTTTTAATTCTTCGTGGATTCCTTATCTGCTAATAAGTAGTACTCTAGTTGTTCCTTTAGATAATCCTGCATGTTCTATGTCTATTACATGTTCTCGTTGGTTGATGATATAATATTCTTCTTCTTTTTTCTTAATCATTGTCTTTATTACTGGTATTTTCTTTATTAACGGGAAATCAAATATTTTTTCAGTACTGATGTCCAATTCTTGGTTTTCTATTTGTTTAAATATTTTCTCATCAAAGATGACTCGTTGAATTGTATAGTCTTCTGTTAAATCTTCTTGGTATCTAATGTCTTGTGGTCTTTCTATTTGGTCACTCATTTTCATTGTTGTCGGTTTCATATATGGTTTCATTATCAGATATTTCACTAAACTCTTCAATATTGATATAGTCATCTTCTATTATGTTTACTAATTTTTGTTTTATTGGTTGTCTGCAATTTTTTGCTATATGTCCTATTTTTCCGTAATTATAACACTTGCAACTTGTTGCATTTTTGGCATATTTATTTTTATTCTTTATGTAGTATTTCTTCTTTGGATACTTGTGTTTATTTTGCTTGTATTTTTTATAGAAATGCTTGAGTTTCTTATATTTTGTATTATATTTTCTTGATTTATAAAATGTTTTGCATTCTAACTGGGGTGTAATATGTTCTTCACAACATTTATAGGGTGATTTTATTATGAGTTTCAATTTTTTAGATTTTACATATTCTTCGCACATTGTTTTAAACCATGTTCTCAAAAATTATATTCTTGATCCTAGTGTATCTTCTTTAGGTTTGTTTTCTTGGAACACCTTAATTACGTGTCCATAAACTATTGGTGGCAGTTTTGAAAAGAACAAATCTAAATATCAGGGTTTTTCTTCTAGAGTTATATTTTCTTGGTAATAATATTTACTAAACAGTTCTACGTATTCCTCTAAATAACACATATCACATATTACTAAATTTAGAATGTTTTGTCTTGTTGTTATTTTTATCTGATCCTCATATATTTTTTCAATGTTTGAATGTGAGAATTCTACTTTAATGGATCCTAAGTATTTTTCTAAATTATCTAATGAATTTGTAGTTGTATTTCCCTTACTATATGTTTATGCTTTTAGGGATTCTTTTGAAGAATTTGGTAATTGGTCAAACCATAAGTATACATTTCCTACTAATGAATTTTCTATGTATGCTGGTACAGTCTTAATTTTGATCTTACTTTCTGTTATATGTTTACTCATTTCTGCTTTCCATATCTATAATAATGTTAGTATATTATTTGTAGTCTAGATTTAATATTCCTTGTTTCCATTCTTTTTCTTCTATTTTTATCCTTAGTCTAGATTTCCAAATTCTTTCCCATCTTTCATTTTTACTATAGTCATCATAATGTCTGTTTCTACTAGGATTTCCTTTATGGATCCTTGGTCCTGTTGGATATTCTTCTTTGATTTTTATTCCTTCTTTAAGTGTCGTATTCATATTGATTTCCATATTTGTGACCTGTTCATCGTTTTCTTGGTTCATTAATTCAGTATATGTTATACTTGGTTCATAATTTTCTATTTCATTTTCATCTTCTGTTTCTAAGTTTTGTATGCTATTTGTTTCTACCATATCTATTTCTTTGTGGTTCAGCAAATTTTCAAACACTAGGTCTAACTTTTTATTTGCTTGTTCTAGATTCTGATATATTTTATCGATTAATTTTTCTTACAGTTGTATAACTTTATCCATTTTATCTTCCAGGCACGCTGGGCAACCTTGCACTGACTGTTTTCGATCGACAGGGCAACCTTCTTATTGTCACGCCTTTAATTTAGGCTTAGGCTTGTTTTCGTCATTAAGTCTTCGTATCCTATCTAACACTATTTCTGTATTCATTTCTTCTTCATCAAGTATCAAGTACATATCGTCCTGATTTATTTCTAAGATTTTTCGTTCTAGGTTTGTTTCAATTATTCGGCATTTTTGTCCAAATACAAAAGTCTTCTTGGAATCGATTTCGTATTCTGATTTATTCATATAAACGACTCAGTTATAACTCTTCCAATAATTAGATCCTGGTTATACATAGCCGTGAGATATTTTATTTTTCTTTTAACTATCTGGTCTGAAATATACAGTTTTTCTGGTTCGCATTCTACCTTTTGAAGTTCTGGTTTCTTTTGGTCTATATTTCTCAAAATGTCAGTGAGTTGGTTACTTATACGCTTCTGGTTTTCTAGAATTATTTTCAAATCATACAGTATTTTTTCATATTTTGTTTTATCCATGTTTCGTAAAATGTTTTCCTGTCCGAGAAGCGCAAACATTTCCATTCTCATGTATGTGCTTTGTGTCCTATAATCTATTCTGTATGTGCTTTGTGTCCTATAATCTATTCATGCTAAACTGAAATAACCCTTATCCTCTATATGATGTATTCAACTCAGAACTTATCTTTACTGTGTTTCCCTCATGACATGACCATCTCACTTTCCCCGATCGGCCACTGCCTTTGTGGTTACTCGTTTGGGGTCTTTTCCTTTTGGGTTACGCATTCAATCTCCTTCTTTACCAAATGATCAAGCAAATATCAGAAGATAAGACTACTCTACACATGCATGAAAATCGAAATGTTAGCACATACTCTTTAAGGAAAACATATTATTTTACTCCATAACTGAAATAGGCATACTTACAGACAATTCATCAATCCTTGACGAGGTTGATGATAGTTTACTACTGCTTATCTCTGGAATAGACTCCATGAGACTACTTGCTAGAATTATATAGTTACGACACTTAGAGGCTCTGATACCAAAGTTTGCAAAGTATGCAGGAGGAAGCACTAAAGACTAGAGTTACATAAGGAGAGAGGAAGACGAGGGAAGAAGCTGTGGGGGAAGAATCCACAAATATATATATATATATATATATATATATATATATATATATATATATATATATGCCTTTTTTTCTTGTTATCATTGGAGATTTGCAAAGTTGGATGCAAAATTCTTGATTCTCATTTACATTATTGGTTGGAAATGCTAGATTTCTCACTTTTCCTCTCTGGAAGTCCACAAGAATTTCATATTTTAGAAAGAGAGAGAGATTCCAGTGCACTGAAGAGCATGAATCCCATGATGGTATGTCCCCATCAGGTGGTCCATTTTACTGTGACTGCTTTAATGAAAGAGGGAACATTTGGGCCAAATTTTCCTACTTTTTCTTTTTTTCTTCTTCTTCTTTCCTTTTTTTTAAAGCAAATTTAAATAAATTAGTTGAACTTTTAAAAAATATCTTTTTTAGGAAAAGGTGCAAAAATTTTTGATATGGTCCACATTGAGGGAAAAGGCAAATAAAGTGGACCCCCAAAAAATATTTGTAAAGGAAAAAATGAATAAAAGAAAAAGAGAAGCGTAAACTCTGTGCCGTGAAGAGAAGAGTGAACCTTAAGTAGGAGTAGGAGACTCACTAATGCTTGGTGATGCCACTAACGGGGATGAGTTTGAAGTCGAGATAGATGATGTGCGTGACAATGGAGGCGAGCCGGTCAGTTAGGTAGATGCATGAGTAGCTGAGGGGTTGGTCGACAACAGCAAATGTAGGAGTTCATTGGCTAGATAAGGCAAGGATGAAGGGCATGGAGGTGAAGATGGATGTAGGGGAACATAGAACACAGATAATGTAACACAAACAACGTACAATCTATGTTAATAATTGAACTAATTTCATATTATTTCTTGCTCAAATCACTTCTGCTTCTATGGTTTGCTTGGTGCATCCACTTAATGCTATGAAACAATCATTTTCTTTGTGTTGGTTTGTGTTTCAATGCCAATGTATTAAAAAGTCTATATATTTTTTTGACCTAGTAGTATGGTCAGAATTTCTCTTAAGCAGTGGATTATAGTCATTAATTATTTTATTTCAAATATTTCAAAATGATGACACTAGCTTGGATATTGACATCAATTTAGGACATTTCTTTCAAAAAATGATAAAAGGGTTCGATGTACCATACTTGAACACTGTTTTCAAGCCTTCAGTTTTATGATATATATATTACAATTTTAATAAAATATAAACCTAGAAATAAAGAGGGAACCAAAAGAATTTAGTGAAATATATTTTTATGTTTGTAGAAGTATGTGAAGCTCAGTAACTAATTTAAATAAAAGTCATAGCATAGTCTAGCATTGTAAATCAGTTATGCACTCATCTACCTCACTAACCAGCTCATCAACTACACCCACACCTACCGGCCAACCTCCTCCACCATTCAGTCACCTACCTCATCTACCTCGACTCCGATCTCATACTCGTTGCTGGCATCAACCAAGCTATGGTGTATATCCTTCTCTAACTTCGTGCATGGCACCTTAGAGTACTACCACACAAACTTCACCAAGTATTTTATTCCTTGCTTCTTGTGCAGCCTTGTTTTTTGGTGAAATTTTGCCGGCTGTCAAACACCTAGGTACTTCAATATGGCCATGGTGGTCAACATTGCTCAAGGGTGGCATGCTTAGAAAATCACCGAATAGCTCGCTGTAGGGTGCATAACTAGTCAATGTGCACTATTGGACACATTTCAAGTCCTTGAGTAAGCTGGTGATGTCCTGAGCATGCCACATCTCAATGTTGCTAATCATGACACAAGTGTTGAAGTGGCTGAGCATCTGACTACAAAAGTTCACATGAAAGCAGTGTTGTACTAGAAGCGAGGCATAAAACACTTGGGAAAGTTCAAGTGGCCATACTCTAGGGCACCAAGGACGAAGTAGGAGTAGGGGATTCACCAAAGCTTGGAGACATCACTAACGGGGATGAGTTCGAAGTCGAGGTAAATGACGTGACAAATGGGGCTTGCCAGTCAGTTAGGTAGATGCATGCATAGCTGAGGGGTAGGTCGACGACAACAAATGTAGGAGAGGATTAAGGGTGTGGAGGTGAAGGTGCATATAGGGGAACATAGAAAATACACAATGTGTTGCAATCAATGTACAATTTATGTTAATGATTGGAGTAATTTTCATATTATTTCTTGCTCAAATCACTAACCCAAGTTATACACATTTAGTATTTCCACTTCTATGGTACGCTTGGTACATCCATTGAATACTATAAAACAATCATTTTCTTTGAGTTGGTTTGTGTTCAAATGCCAATGCATTAAAAAGTTTATCAATTGTTTTGACCTTATTGTATGGTCGTCATTCCTCTTAAGCAATGGATTTTAGGTCTTAATTATTTTATTTCAAATATTTCAAACTAATTACACTAGCTTGGATATTGAGATCATTTTTGGACATTTTCATGGAAAAATATGATGAGAGTTTGAGTACTCCGCTTGATTGTATCGCTCAAAGCAGGTCCATTTATTGTGGTAGTGGATGGACCCCCACTTTGAGAAAACATACATCATCACATATAGTTAATTATGAATACTTGGGCTAGCATGTTCATTGCTTCAAGAAAGAACAACACTGAGATGATCTTCCTAACATGAAAGCACAATAATCTTAATTAAGGTTTCATTAAACAATATTGTCTCTCTTGGTGGATACAACAAAGGTTGGAACATTGATTTTTATACTACATATATGGAAGCATTAATATTTTTCACTTTTTGTTATCTTCAGATTTTACTAAGACTTCGGAAATTGGAGTTGAAAATTTTAATTTATGTTATTCTAAGTAAAAATCATATACATTTATTGAAATCCAATTGCTTATTGAACATCTAGGCCTAACATGTTTGTGAACATTTTAATAAAATGGAGACTGAGGAATGCCACTATATACTTAAATAAAAGAGAAATCAAAAGTGAAACAAAGCTGAAAATTTGATCTATTTTGCTGATCTCCGACGAAGATAAATGGGCTTTCTAAATATAGTTCATGGGTTTGACAAAAGTATATTAGTCCATGGATCCTAGAGGATAATTTACATCGGTCCATCTTGATCTTTTGAGATTAGTGAAAAAGAAGAACATGAAGAGAAAAATGAGCAGCATCTTCGATCAACATAGTCTCTAATTTCTTTTTTCTTCATCTTCCTCTTATTTCTTTTTTTGAGATGTACTGATGAAATATAGCCCTATAAATAAAGAGAGGAAGACAAGAGGTCAGTGAGAGAGATTTTGATATTGGTAGATGAATGTGGAGCAGGTATGAAAGTAAGGGGTTCTTATAGAAGTCTTAGAATGGCCTAACATGGTTTGCTAGCTCATACAATCTTTTCATTTACAGATCCCATCTCAAGAAATCTTTTGTTAACTATTGTACTAATATCTCTTCAATGAAAATATCAATTAAAAAAGGAAAAGTAATTTATCTTTTTACATATTATATTGTAATATCTGTATCCAATCTAACTCTCATCTATTGGCATCCCAACCTAGGGTCCAAGATTGTTGTTGCCTGCAAGAAAAGAAAAAACTTAAAAAGGAAACAAATCTTCCTTGGCTTTTGAGCTTTATGTGTGTGTGAGAGAGAGAGAGAGAGAGAGAGAGAGAGAGAGAAGAGAGAGCGAGAGAGAGAGATCCATGGCAATGGATTACCAAAAGAGTCAGTCATGGCTTTTTCTTTGGTAAAACATTTTTAAGCTTATCTAATGTATAAGGTATTTCTTTAAAATCCAATTTCAAGCACTTGAATTCAAAGGATAGGTATAGTCCTTTGTGGAATAAATATCAAATTTTCAAATGGACATCCACATCTGCTGACCTGTAAAGATTAAGAGGCAATTTTGTAGTTTTAATGTTGAAAACTTGAATCTTCAGGTTCGACATCAAAACTAGCAAGAAATTCCTTGGGTAAATATTTTCTTTCATTTAACTTTGGATAAAGAGAGATAGAACACATGGTATTAAATCAGAAATTAAATTGAAGGCTGAGGTGTCTGTGATCTTTAGCCATAGGTGAAACTGTGACTAAAACACATTGCAAACAAATGTTTTTTTGTGATTGTCTAGAAGCAAAAAAACTACTAGGAACAGTAGAAATTGCATCTACGCATAAAACTTAGTCATGTTTATCCCTTCATATATATATATATATATATATATATATATATATATATATATATATATATATATATGTATATATATATATAACTTGTTACACCATAATTTAGATATTATATATATAGAAGAAACATTTTTGGCAATATGATTAGTATATTATTAAGTGTGAGCATCAAATCAAAAGATCATCTCAACGCTCTTTAAAATAAATGAACATAAGACATTCAGTTCATGAACATTAACAGCAGAATTCAGACATGATACTTTTTGCTGTTTGTTACAACATGAGTAGAAAAGAGAAAGTTACCTTTTGTAAACTATTGAAAATTTTTAAAGTTCAAACAGTTATTCAGCTAATATCTCATGGAAGATACAATCAAAATGACACAAAATTACGAAGCTAAAAGGTCATGATTGCCATGTGCTACTACAACAATTTATTCTTTTAGCATTACCCAGGCCATTAATAAAGAAGGTTAGTGTCACATCAATCAAATTTTGTGGGGTTTTCAAAAGAAAAATATGTATAAGGCCATAGCAAATAATAACTTGCATAAAATGGAACAATAAATTGTACAGTCACTTTGTCAACTAGGGATGATATTGCACTGACATTTTCGATGTCATGGTGCATCATTAATGATTCATTTAGTGCACAAAGTTCAGTTTAGTAAATGATTTCAAAATCACATAAGCTTGAATATAGTTAGCATGCAAGGACATGTACTATATCTTATTATAATATCTTCAATTTTTCATATAGCAATCAACTATGTGACAATCATCTTAAGAAATTACCATTGTCATTTTTTGGTTATCACAAGTTTTTAATAATAATGTGATGTGGGATAAAAGTTTTATAGTTAAGGGGTTCAGATTTCATACAAGAGACCGGTTGAGGAATATAAAATTTCAGAATTGTGGTATTCTTGTTCATGCACAAACTTTTAGTTTTTCTAGAACAAGAGATGGATATTTTGTTGTTGGTGAAGTTGCATATCTATGAATATCTTAGTTACATTATATAAGCTATAATGAAATGTTGAAATATATTCCTTTTAAATGTGATTCATTTGATGTACTAAGTTCGTGCAAGACATTAAACAAGGCAAATATTGTTTCACATGCATTAATATTAATTTCAGTGGTATGAACAATTGGTGCATCTCAAGCACAACAAGTTTTCTATGTAGAAAACCCAATGGACAATAATGGGCATGTAAGGCCTAAAAAAATATATGATATTCTAAGGATAGAAGTTGACATACATGATATATAGATCAATACAATTCTGCAAGTTCTGAGGCTGACAATGTTGATGATGATATGTGATGGTTAGGGAGGATGTGCATGTAATGGTGGTAATGTACCCTTAGCAGTGACATAGTTGGTACCATTTATCGACTATTGATTTTCTGCATGTACACTAAAAATATATTTCACATTTTATATAAATATTGTGCAACAATTCATCTCCAAATTTTTTTTATTTGCTTTATTTCTTATAGCTTTATTGTGACTATATTTAGAACCAAGTTCTCTCTCTAACGTTGTGTCTATGTTTTTTTTGTTTTTCAAATGACTAACCATTGACAAGTTGTATAATCTTCTTATAGCATAGGGGAGATTGGCAATAAAATTACTTCTTTAAGTAACATTTCCATTTTTTGACCTAATCTACTTTAGGTACATATTGAATTGCTTTTCAATGTTTTGTTAACTTTAAGTAGCACCCCCAAGAAGAAATACTCGTGGAATGACTCAAGCATTGGTCATTGCAAAGTTGACGGCAGGTGAGAGACAAAGTTTCACACCAACTCTCTTTATCAATCAATATGCCAAGAAGCATGGTGGATTAGTTCATTAATTGGAACATTAGCTCAAGATCCAGCATAAGATGGACAGATCTGCCCACATTATAAGGATGATATAAGGAAACATGTGCAAGTAATGACTTCATTTTCTGTATGATTACACATCATTGTTGTTGTAAATGGTTAACCTTTATTATTTAACTGACGGTATTGTTTACACTTCAAAATTTCTTAATTTTTTCTTAATGGAAATCTTGAAAATTTTCAAGGAAAATTCTCAGACCGGAGTAGATGTCCGCCTAATCCAATTCTAGAACTAAGTCTAAACGCCACTTGCAAAATTCAATGAATTTCAAAATAAGATTTCTATCAAATTTAGACTAAATTCTAATGTTAAGTTCACTATCAATGCAAATCAAGATCTAAAACTTAAATTTTCAATCAAAATTAAAACTCTCGTTAGTGGGGATTAAAATAACACGAAGAGAGAAAATAATTCAGCATGACTTTTTCTATTTCTTTCTTTCTCTAGAAAAGTTGATTTCCTAAATCATAAAAACTACTTAGGAAAACAATTCACGAGAATCATAATCCGGATTGAACTCGGATCAGATACATTCAAGTTAATCCATTCCCAATTCAAGCGAACCGAAACACTCTTTCAACCTTGACATGCCATGACAAAGCGCTCGGACTAGATCAGCCATGATCTAGACCAATCAAATAAAGGGTTGCTCAAACAAATCACTCTATTAAAAAAATTTCTAAATTAACTAATCAGTTTTTCAAAAAGATGAAAAACTAAGGAGGCATTTGAAGAATACATCTTTCTTCATCCTCATCTAGAATTTTTGAAAATGCAAGAGGAAAAGTCCAACAAGATTTACTCTACCCTCACTCATTTCAAATTCAAGAAATTTGAACAAGTATTTTGAAAAACCAAAAAATGGGACAGCCCATTTGGACGCTTCCCCCTAGCGGGTTCCATGAATGGAACTAGAAAATTCTAGTTCAATTGGAAGGGGAACCAGTCATTAAAGGTATTCCCCCTTCCTTTTCTTTTTCATTTGAATCCTAACTAGCGGGTCAAGGACAAAATCTCTAAGGCTGACATGAAGAGACAACCCCTCCATGCTTGCTTGATTCTCAAGCTGGACAAGATAGACAAGGAAGCCAAAGTGAGAAAGCTCATTGGCAAGGAAGAAGGAGCTCCTTGCATGCAGCCCTTGCTTCTTCTTTATGCCAAAATCATGAAGATTGTCCCATGATTCCTTGGCTTTTCAAAAAATCTGACTAGCGCCAAGTCATCATGACTTGGTGCCTATATAAGCCACCCTTAGCAACCCCTTGGGGAGGCTGGACATCTCTCTCAAGATCTCACTCAAGCTCCCACGTCACTCCCCCTCTTTGAGATCTCTCTCAAGCTCCCCAAGCTCTCAAGTCCGTATGTTCTAGCTCCCAAGCTATCTCCAAGCTCTATTGCTCCAGCCAAGAAACTCTTGAAACCCTAGCTGCAACAGCCATCAAGAGGAGGACGTCACTGCCTTGGACATCAAGCTTGCTAGACACCAACTTGAACTCCGCCAAGACGCCATCAGCCAAGCTTCTGTATGTAGCTGCTGCTCCAGCCAAGCTTCTCTATGTAGCTCCTACTCCAGCCAAGCTGCATTTGAGATAGGTGTTCTCAATTCAGCTCAAAATCTAAGGCGTTTAGGCACCCCCTGCTGTAGCCGACTTCTCCATTCAAGGCGTCACAACTTAGCTGGGTTCAGCCTTGGCGTTTCTACTTAAAGTGACTCAGCACAGTCACTTCCCATCCTAGGCATTTCAACCTAGCCAACCACTTCCTCAAAGC
This sequence comes from Nymphaea thermarum, assembly GCA_011799765.1. Classification (NCBI taxonomy): domain Eukaryota; kingdom Viridiplantae; phylum Streptophyta; class Magnoliopsida; order Nymphaeales; family Nymphaeaceae; genus Nymphaea; species Nymphaea thermarum. The sequence continues at coordinate 164,687 of JAANDH010000284.1, read as the reverse complement.
ATCTTCAAATCGGACTCCACCGAGGCAGGCTATTCAGCTCCATCTGGGTCAATATGAAGATAACATGCATGTTAATGCATATGTGCATGCATTCCCATGATCTTCCAAAACTATTTGAGCAAAATTTTGTTTTTCCAAAAATCAAAAAATGATATTTTCAAACTCTGATTTTGAAAGATCCTATTCATGTGATATTGGAGGAATACTACCATGGTTTGGCTGAAAATGCCATCCTTTCATCTATGTAATCGTATGATTGAATGTAAAGAGTGAGAGAGGAATGAGGCACGGATGTTCTCTTGAATGTAAGATGGATTGGATCTCACAAAACGATTCCTTTAAGGGTAGGAGTTGCTCAATCCATGAGTATGATCCACCTTAAGGTGGAACAAATCAAACAAAGTGAGCTCATTTCAAATTCATCTCATTTCTAAAATTTTCAGAAATATCTATGATTTTGAAAATCAACTATTAACAAGTTCATCTAGTTGGGTTTCAAAAGAAGCACCTAAATCCAAAATAAACTTTTCGATCAAACCCAAAATCATTAGTGGAATCATATTCCTGCCTAACATATTTGGAAAAAGCATTTCTAAATTGCCAATCATTTTCAAAATCAAAACAAGCTACGAGCTATGTCTAAAGGCAAACCGTTTCAAACCAAAATCAATCTTACAAAAATGTGAATCTAGAGAAATTTCTAAAATTTCCCTAGACCCAATTCAAACAATTCTCAAATATTACGTTTTTTATACAAACAAAAACCTGTTTTGCCTATATCCAATGCACAGGAACAAGTTGAGATCAACTTGTCCAAACCAATCCCATTTTTAAAACTAAAAGACAATTCTCCATGCTTGAGAAATACATAACATTTCCTCACTCAAAGAGAAGTCTTCTCAAAATCCCCCAACAATGAGTCTTGGTCACTCAAGCTCGTCTTCAACAAAGTTCTAAATTCATTTAGAACCCCAACCATAAAATCAAATTTTCCAAAATCATGCCCATGGACATTATCTCTAAAAGCTTTTCTTGATATTAAAAGCAAGCTTGGAGGACATCCTTCATTTACACCTCTAAGGTGAATCAACATGAGATAAAAGTTAAATTATTCATTGAGAGAAATTGAGTGAATCATGAACAAACATATAGTTTATTTCATGCATGCATACACACTCTCTTTACCAATGCACCCACTCACCTCACCAAAATCTAAGTAAGTAAAGTCGGATTTGCTACTGTGGCCAAGTCAAATTGCGACAAAAAAATTGATCACCTCACTTATTTTGTCGTGAAAACACAAAATTTCTAAAATGATTGCAAAAACATACATTTTCAAAATCAATTTCAAATCCATGATTGGATTTTCTCCCAAACCAAATCAATTTTCTAACCCAAATACAGCAAATTTCATTATCAAAATTCTCAAAATCAAGTTGCCAAAAACAAGACAATCCTATATTCGAATTTCCAAACTCACCAATGAAGTGAAATAAAGTTTCCCCAAAAAATCAAGTTCAAAATCCCAAAATATTGGTCGATTTCCGAGCATTCCCAAACTTAGACATTTCAAACTCTAATATCTAAATCTAATTTTCTAAAACCAACCTCTGGTTTAAAAAAAGGTTCCCATTCCAAGAATTTCCAAGATCTAGTCCAAAAATTCAATTTCAATTTCAATCCCATTCTTATTTCGAAAATCTAATTTCAATATTCAAATTCTATCAAAAAATTCAATTTCAATTTCAATCCCCAATCCTATTTCAAAAATCTAATTTCAATAACCAAATTCTATCCCAAAAATCAAAATCAAATTCAATCCCCAATCCTATTTCAAAAATCCAATTTCAATATCAAATTCTATCCAAAAATTTAATTTCAATTTCAATCCAATTGTATTCAATTTCAAATGCTAATGTTATTCAAAATTTCATTTCCTATCCAAGATCAAAATCCTTAATTTCTCAAACTCTAATTTTTGGACCAAATCAAAGATCAATTAATACAATGTGGGATTAATCCAAAGATCCGATACAAATTTCCAATTCCTCAATTTTTAAACTTCTGAAATATTTTCAAACTTGTTCAAAATGAATACAAAAGACCAAAATCCAATCCTTGCATATGCGTGTATGAAAAACAATTTTTCAAATCTTGAGAAAAACTAGACCTTGGATCGATTATCCCTGTTAAAGGTGGTAGGAATGGTTGATCATCGTACCAATGGGTGGGTCCTTTTCACTTAAACTTTATTCTCAAACAAAACCCAAATTTTGCTGCTTCATGCCCAGTTTTCTTTATACCATGCACATGGTTGCCATGATGGACCGGGGAGGGTGTGAACAGATGGTACACCTGGTGATACCCACCATCTCTTGTCTAGTTCTCAAGCACAAGTTATTTTTTCAAATGCCAAATCTCAATTGCATGAAACCTTCATGACCACACCTACCAGCGTTGTGCATGATTCTATGAACCTAGGACCAATTGAGGAGACAAGCATGCTCCCCTCGTCTAAGTCCTACCCCTCTCTATCTAGGGATTGTATGGGGCCTATGTTTTCTCTCTATGTTTCAAAACTAATCTCATAGAAATGTATGCAAAAGAGAGATCTAATTTTTCGTTCAAGTTTTCAAAACCCCATTACCTATCAAGTCCCGGTCATTATGTTGCCAGGCTATTTCTAGAATCCAATCTAAGATATAGTCTAACAACTGGACCAACAAATTGGATTGAAAAATCCTCCTATTAGATTGAAATGGACAATAGTCCTTGTTATATCGATAGGTGAACAAGGAGCAAAAAAAAACCCCAAGCCCTAGAGAAACTTAACAAGGGCCAATACCATTGATCTTGGTAAACAAAGGCTCGTTAAGAGGTTCAAGTCTATTTTTCAAAACAATAGAATTCTAGGAACCAATTGCTTGTTTCTATCCATGCATAAAATGAGACTTCATCTTGTCTCACATCAATCCTATCAAATATGTAATGGATTCAACTTCAATCTGTTCAGATGGACTCTTTAGACACCATCTTTCCCTATGATCACATTTTCTTTGGCAAATGCCAAGGCCGACCTGAACTTCAAACAATACCAACTGGAGTCTACCTACCCCAATGGTACTTGTCACGTTACCCTACCTTTAGGTGTTCTCAGACCACTTGGAGAACTATGGGCTCGAAGAAGTAGTAAACTTTGCGACTCAACTGATCAATGGAAGTTTGATCCACGCAATCACCCGAAGCTAGAATCCAAGAACCAACACGTTCTGGTTTCCATGGGGTGAAATGACCATCACCCATGACAATTTTTCCAACATCATGGGATTCCCTATGCCAAAGGGTGACCCTAAAGCGCCGATTGAAAGTCAGTTCCTTGTAAACCAAGAATTCAAAATTCTAGAGGTGATATGTAGGCTCACTGGAAAAAGGAGTTGTTCACTTATACAACAAGATGGACTTCAGTTCATTCAACTAGAATGTCTCAGCATAAAACTCTTTCAATATATCGATCCTACCACCCTATCCAGAAATGCTTCTAACAATACAAAAACTCAACGATGACATGCACCATCAGATTAATCGTCTTCCATAACAAAGAAAAAACTATGGCATAACAAAGAAGAAACTATGGATCTCAGGGTCGATCATCTCTTCAGAAAATGCAGACACATTAAAGCCTGTCATAGATCAATAACCATGGCAGCTCTCACCTTCCTATCCAAAGGGTTGTTCAAATTTTCTATTGGAGATGTAGACCACATAGAAGGATGCATCTTTGCTCTATAGTCTTGGTTGTACAAGCATGCAGGACCACAATCCAATCATTTACAAGATCTTGATGGGAGATTGTTCTGTGTAGGAAACTATCGGGAAAAGTGGAACAAATTGACAAAGAAAGCATTATATGGGATTTCTTCGACAAAGACATCGTCAGATCAAGATACACATACAACCCATATAGAGGTTGCCTACTCTTGGGATTCTACTTCATAGTGGAATACAATCTGGAACATTGTCTCCATCAATTATCGCAGAAACAAAGAAATGTTAACGACATCAAATCAAAAGGAGCCATTGCAGTGCACGAGCTTGATACTCCAAAGTGATCGAGACCATATGCATTAGCCCAACAATAATGGAGGAATTTTGCCCATATCTGCCTCATTATTGGCTCAGCCATTGGTCCTAATTATACCAACTGGTGGGAAAACACTTGCCCATTATTGCATTGTAATCAATCAAGTCTGCAAAACAACATTATCTCATCATGATATTGCAATGAAACATCTTTCTATGTCTATCATCAAGTCATTTTCCAGAATTCTAATCTTTATTGTTTTTTTCTTCATTTTTCAATTAGGTGAACATATAGTTTATTGTGGAACCCGAAGTTAGAGAAAGAGAAGAATAGAAATGGAGTTGGAACAACCACTTCCTCACAACCAAAGTTGAGAAATCATCTTCCAGCTCTAGCACTGCCTCAAAAGCCCCAAAATCTAATCAGGAAGAATACAAGAAGTTCCACCAATTCATCCTCAAATTCAACAAAGAGCAAGCAAATACGAACAAGAAGAAAAAAAGAAGAACAAATCATCATCCAGTGACAGTGATACTATTAGTAATACCACTACTGAAACCAGTAGTGAAGAAAACAACAAGACCACCCTCATAAAGAACAAGAAAGAGGGGGAATCTATCATAATCAAACTCCCAAAGTGTAGAAGAAACTCAATGCTATCCAACTCAAGGGAAAAAACAAACAAAATTTCACTTGCATAGAGCAGATGTATAGTCAAAAGAAAAAAGAGGTCCATGTGTATCAGTTCATGAAAGATGTATATGCTATGTGGCAAGGGGACAAGTTAGTTGCTGATTCTTATACTACCTTGAAGTCTAAGTGGGAAGAATTAGACTATTATACTGAAGAATTTGAAGTTTTTCTCAAGAACATACTCTACACTGGACCAAGGAATGGAAGAACAAGATGTTTGTGTTTTTGGTTGCCCTGAATGATGATTTTGAGGGCATAAGAGTCTAAATCCTCAATTTGGGAGATATGACCAGCATTGAAGATGTCTACTCTTGTATTGAAGCCAAAGAGCAGCGACGTCTTATCATGAATGTGAATGAAGTGTCTAGTTCCTCAAATAGTGAGCAGTCTGCACTGGTTAGCCGTGGCCCTATGGGGTCTCTTCGTTCTTCTAAAAAATGTGCTCATTGTAAGAGGGCTGGTCATACTATTGAGGTTTGTTGGGATCTTCATCCAGAGAAAAAACATAGTTGGAAACAAAACTCTAGTGGAAAGAAATCTACTAATTCTAACATTTTTCGAGAGAGGTGGTGAGAAGCCAAAAATTTCTACTGATCAGAGCCACGAGCTTCATGCTTACCTGAGTCACATTGAGACACATCATGATGTCAGATGATGCGAAGGTCAATCGAGCTCTTTTTATCTCTTGTGAGGAAGGTAATATTTGCATGGGAGAATGGATTGTTGAGAATGGTGCTATGCACTACATGATCGGGAATCCCACGGTTTTCCATGAGTATAAGCTCTCTTCTGGCAAGGAGCGAGTGTCTCTTGCTGATGGCTCATTACGGCAGCTGGAAAAGGGAGTCTCTCTCTGTTGAATAAATTATTGGTTCATAATGCACTGCATGTCCCTCACCTTCCTTTGAATATTTTGTCAGTTAGCAAGATTACAAAAAGATTAAACTGCAACACATTTTTTCTATTGATTGACGTGTCTTGCAAGACTTGGTGACAGGGAAGAAGATTGAGATTCGTTTGACTTCTGAGGGACTTTATCAGCTACCCATGTGTGTTGCTATGGCTATTTTAACAACGATCAGTAGGACATAGAATAGTCAGGAAGATCAAATTCAGCTCATTATATGGTGGCGTGAGAGGCTCAAAAATCTTCCATTTGTTTTGCTTAGGTGTTTGTTCCATGACTTTTTTTCTAGTATTAATGTGAACTTGTTGTCATGTAAAGTTTGCCATTTGGCCAAACATGTCCAGGCATCATACCCTGTTCCTAAAAGTCGTTCTAATACAACATTCACTTTGATATATTCTGATGTGTGGGGTTCCAAAATACCTTCTTGTAAGACTTTCACTATTTTATTACATTTATAAATTATTATTCTAGGACCACCTTTGTATACTTGTTGAAGGATCATAGTGAAGTTCATAGTGTCATCTTTATCACTCTTATAGAAACACAATTCAGTGTAGTGCTTTTGTTCAAACCTTTCATTCTTACAATGCATGCGAATATGTGTATCACTTTGTCGATGGTTTCCATTGAAAAAAAGGGATTGCTCATGAAACATCCTGCAGTTATACCCCACCTCAAAATGGGGTTGCTAAATGAAAGAATTGCTAGTTGTTGAATGTGGTTCAAGCCCTCCCTTTTCAACGCCATGGCCCAAAGAAATATTGGGGGATGCTGTGCAGACCAGTGCGTTGATTAACCATATGCCTAGTCGGGTGTTGAATGGCTCTACGCTACACCCAGTGTTAATGGCTGGTTGTGATCCTTTTCCACTTCCATCTTGTGTGTTTGGTTGTGTCTGCTTTATTCACAATCACATACCCACTATTAAAAAACTTTACGCATGGTCCATTAAGGGAGTCTTCCTTGGGTGCTCCCTACTCAAAAATGATACACATGTTTAGACCCTTGCACTAGTCATATTTATGTGACCAAAGACATCACATTTTTGGAACATATCTCCTTCTTTAAAGTGAATCCTCTTCAAGGAGAATTGTCAAGGAGGGATGAAGAGTATTCTCCAGAACAAGAGATTCAATTTACTGACTTTCTGGAATATAAAACTAATGGTTGTTCTGATCATAACATCAATGGCCAGTCGAGTACTGTGAGAGAGTGTGTTGATCACTTGATTGGTAATGAACGGTGGCATGACCACTTGTTTGGGTAGGTATATTTGAGGAGAAGATCGGTTAGAGGAGCTTGAGGACGACACTAATCCCAATCTTGAACCTTCCCCAAATGATCCAAGTCTGGCTTGTAAGAGGTCATCTGAAGGAGTCAAAAGGGAGTTGTTACTGAAGAGTTGCCTATCGTTCTCAGAAAGGGCACCAGGTCATGTGTCCAATATCCTATTGGTAATTTTATACTGTATTCTAAACTAAGTAGAAATTACAAATGTTTTATGTCATCTCTTTCTCTATGTTTGTGATTCCCAGGGCCGTTGTTGAGGCTCAGGTTGATTCCAAGTGGGTGCATGCAATGCAAGAAGAAATGGAAGCATTGTACAAGAATAGAATGTGGGAAGTTGTGAGTACACCTGAAAATGCTTATCTCATGGGATCCAAGTGGGTTTATACAATCAAGTATAAGTCTAATGGTGGTGTGGATAGATACAAAGCCCGGTTGGTAGCCAGGGGTTTTAGTCAGAAATATAGAATTGATTATCTGGAAATGTTTTTTTCTGTTATAAAGGTGAAGACTGTTAGGACTATTCATGCATTGGCAGTGATGAAGGAGTGGCAATTGTTTCAACTCAATGTTAAAAATGCTTTTATGAGTGGAGATCTTGAAGAAGAAGTATATACGTGTATGCCTCCTAGATATGAGAGAAGCGGAAAATGTTGCAAGTTGAAGAAGGCTCTATATGGACTTCAACAATTTTCTCAGGAGTGGTTTGAACGTCTCAGAGTTGTGATGAAGAAGTATGGATATCATTAGGGTAATGAGGATCACACTCTCTTTGTGAAAAGAAGGGGGCACAAGGTAGCTATTCTCCTAGTGTATGTTGATGATATGATTTTAATAAGAGATGACAAAGATGAGGTTGCAGAATTATTGGCTACTGAGTTTGACATCAAGGATCTTGGCAAGTTGATGCATTTCCTTGGGATAGAGATTGCTCGATCAAGTACAAGTCTTGTTTTAAATCAAAGAAAGTACACCTTGAATTTGTTGGAGGAGACTACGAAACTTAGCTGCAGACCTGCTCCTACTGCCATGAAAGTTGAAAATAAAATCAACATCAAGGATGAGGAGCTTCTAGGTGAAGAAAAAAGGGGAGATATAAACATCTTGTTGGGAAGTTGATTTATCTCATGAGACCAAATATTACTTTTGTTGTTAATGTGATAAGTTAGTTCATGCATGCTCCTATTGATGTTCACCTGAAACTATTGATAGGATCATGTGTTATCTGAAGATAAATCTTGGTAAGGGCCTTTTGTATGTTAAGCAAGGCTATCTTGGGATTGAAGGATACTCTGATACAAATTGGGCAAGTTGTACAGATACAAGGAGATCTACTACAAGATATCGTATTTACTTGGGAGGAAACCTTGTTGTTTGGAGAAGCAAAAGATAAGGTGTGTGTTCTCGTTCTAGTGATGAGACAGAATATCAGGCAATTGCTATGGGGGTCCCATAAGTACTACAGTTGAAAGTTCTGTTGTCTGACATTGAGATCGAAATTGACATACCTATGAAGATGTATTGTGATAACAAATCAGCCATAAGTTTAGCCAACTACATGAGAGGACGAAGCATGTGGAGATTGATTGTTACCTCATCCGTGAAAGAATTGACTTGAAAGAACTTTTGCTCCCATACTTGAAGTCTGAAGATTAGATTGCAGATGTCTTGACCAAAGCCTTGTCATCCACTTTATTTGAAAAAAAATGTATTCAAGTTAGGCTTGTTTGACTTGTATGTCCAATTTGAGGGGGAGTGTTGACGATTGTATGACTGGTCGGGTTTGGGTCCAGACTCGACCCGTTATTGAGTCTCTTAAATATGTCTTGTAACCCTAATTTTTTTATTATGAATGAAGTTTAGAGAGTGAGAAAGGAGTGACGGCAGCTAGTGAGTGTCATCCACTACCTTATCGTCTCATGTGGTTTTTTACCTTCATTTTTTAGGGGGTTTTCCATGTTACATAATGTGTTCCAATGTGGTGCTTGTTTCTACAGTCCCGAAATGATAAGCGATAATAACATAAAAGGTTGTTTCATACACATTCAAGGTGGCAAATTGTATACTACCAACACAACATGTCATATACTGTAAGTTGAGCTCAATATTTCAAATGAATTGAAACCATCGTTTGCTAAACCTAATCGTACATTTCATGCATTTACGACAAATGATACGTCCATTTAATAAAAAATTTTCCATGCAAAACTATCTATTAGGTGTCCGAGCACTCCATTCTTAACACGTTTGTCGCTATACCATGTCATTTGCTGTGCAGCCTCAAACAATGAAAAGTCTTTTTAATCACATAACAATAGGAAAGTAATGCATGGTCTTCACAGGTGTCATCTCCACTTTACTCTTTTTCCTATTGTGTGTACTGATGCTACCTGTATGTCAGTAGAAGGAAAAATATTTTCTAATGTTATCAAATGTCACTGATGGTTTAACATCAGCTGAAAGAATGTTCACTGATTTCCACTTGCACCAATAAAACCCTTCGTAGGGGACTTCTTGAAAGGCTTTTCTGATGCAAGGAAGGTCAATAATTAGTCAGTATTTACTGGTGTATATTTTATGTCACAAACAGCAAATTTTCTGACTTGTTGCAAAATGTCAGGAAAGGCTTCAGCGGCACAGTCTTCATTGATGTTCGGTTTTGCGTATGTAAGAATGTCAGTAAATACTTTATTGATGCTTTGTCGATTTTTATTGATGTTTCTTTAGCGTCAATACAAATGAAGTTTTCTTTTTGTAGTAGAGGACCTAATTCTTGACCTTAAACCCATTTGTTCTAACCAAACCCATTGCGTCCACTTTAGAAACATCCTTGAACTAGATATAAAATACAATATTTAGTCCAATTCCACTATCTAAACCCTACATAAACCAAATTGGACCAAACTCTATTTCATCTTCCATTAGGTCAAAATCAGACCTCTTTCAGTTTGGACCCTGAAAAAAAAGCTCGATTTTAGTCCTACCCATCTTTTATAAATTTATTGTCATCCGATTGACAGTTTAGGAGAAAACTTTATTCATATCCAATTGGGTTCATCCCAAAGTCCAAGTTCAAACTCAAATCCATGTGCAAATCCATATGCATACCCAAATCCATACCTAAACCCAAGTCCGTGTCTAAACTCAAATCTGCATCCAAACCCAAACATATTCGATCTTCTATTAAAAATCTAAATCCACAATTCCCAAGTTAACCCCCACGCTATCAAGTTCCCAACAACGCAAGTATAGGAGGTGCACCAAGATGTTGGTAGTAGAGACAAACACAACTGATACTCTTAAACACAAGAGACTGGCAATCACCAAAAGTAGTAAAACAATGTCAACAATGAGCAACAGGTTGGACAACTTCACTCCAAGGGAGAGTGATACAAGGTCCCCTCGTGGCCAGGCCGGGCATCAGGTTGGCCGGTACAAAGTCTGGCTTGGTCCAAGAGAGTATAATGCAAAGTAAACCCAATCTAGTCTGATATTGAATCCCAAGGCGACCAATCAATTTATTTAGAATTTGAGGCCAATATACTTGGATCATCCTTCGTTTCTGTCTTGGATCCTAATGCATATTCAAAATGTAAGGATCCATAAATCAGAATCTAGATCTGTACAGGTGGATCCAAATAAGTTTAAGTTTATCCAACTGGATCCACATCCACTAATATATAAAGTTTTATATTGTGCTAGCCATAGGATCCATTTGTGACAAAACTGAGAACAACACTCTTCTTCTAGCTTCGTTATTTTGATTTTCCGTTTGTATTTTTAGTAGTTTTAGTCAATTTCACTCTCCTTTCTTCCTCAAATCTCTGTCTCTCTCTTTCTCTCTGCTATTTGTAACACATTAAAAACTAAAAAGTTTATGATAAAATTCTTGTTTTGTATACTACACCCTTACCCATGAACTAGGTGATACTTTCCTTTCGACTTCTAGATTACCACGATTTTTTTTTCATTTATTCCTTAATATTAAAACAGGGTTGCCAAAATTGGCCTGAATTTGTTGATTGCAACTGAATCTTTCCCTTTCAATTCGATGTCGGCTCCAATCAGAGACTGTTTTTGTATTTTTAATATTTTTCTTTAATTATTTACTTATATATGATCTCTTTTTCAAATGATTCCAATTCCAAATTTCCAATTATATTCAGCCGACTCTCATTTTGCAAAACGAGTCGAGACTGGCTTTATAGCTGCAGAGGACGAGAGGAGAAAGGAAGAAGAACATCCGGGATATGTGACTGCTGTAAGCTGAGGGGCCCAGCTCCGGTAAGCCTAATCCAAGGTGCCTCTGAGCTGAGCCTCCGCTCTGCTTTGGTGTCGGCGGTGGTGAAAAAGAGACACTCGGAGCGGGGGCCCATCGGCCATGGCGACGTCGATGCAGACGAGCGGGATGCTCTCGAGGGACCAACTCCTCCATCTCTTCCGCCAGTTTTCCCTTCGCACCTGCCAACCAGGTCCACCACCAATCAATCTTCGTCATCATCATCATCTGTGTGTGTGTGTGTTACATGAGGTTTTGGCTTTTTTAGAATTTTCTTGGTTCCTTTTCTAATTCAGATGTGAAGAAACGAATCAAGGACGCTGTCAAAGATAAACAGGTAAAAGCCGTGTTCCTCCTGCTCTCCTTTGCAGATAAATTTTTCGTCATTTCTTTCCTTTCCTTTCCTTGCTAACTTTTCGTTATATTTGGTGAATTTTGAAATAAACATGTGGAGTAAGTGGATATTAGAATGTGGGCTGCATTTTGTTGCTTAATTATGTGCGTAGTTTCAAAGTTGGTTTTCTGTTTTTTCCATTCAATTTGGAAGCAAACAGTGAAACGATGACCTGCTCTTGGTTATTGATTTAGTTTTTTTCTTTTGGGGATATTGAGGAAAATGATGCAGTACATGAGTCCTCATTTCATAAGTAGGAGGTGATAATCCAACGACTTATGGGTTAATGCAAGAAGCGAACGCTTTTATCTGGAAGAATTGAACTGAATTTGTAAACTGTGTATAAAGACCATATTGAAGATAAAGTTTGACTTAACGTTTCATACTGAATGGATTGAGTTTGACATATGCAATTGAGTGTCGATTTTGAGTGACTATGGATTGCATTCATATTGGAGATGCAATTTGGTGGAAGTTTCATGAATTTCATCTATGTATTGGTCACATGTTCGTGAAATAGCGTATGTAGAGAATATGTTATGGTTCTGTAGCACACCAATTGTTTCTGTTTTGGTTATTGAATATTCCACTAGAAAATAGACGTTTCATGATTACACAGACCAGCTTTTACATGCTAAAGACTGGAATATGATGTCATTTGTCAAAATCTTTTATTGATTGGATCTGTTTGATTGGACTAGGTATTGGGTGTTTGTGTAAAACTGTAGTTGCAATTTAAGACAGCAGGTTTGAGTGTTCGACGGTCCAGATGAATGAGATGACAGAAAAATATGTTGTTGTCTTGTTTAGTCAGCATCTGTATATAAGAGGAAAATCTGAAACGTGTGTTGTTATATATGGACTATTTCTTTTATGGAGTCAAGAATACATTCCATCACATACATCAAAGGCTTAGTCATGGGGTTCCACAAACGTGTAGATTATAATTCAAAAATAGAAGAACTAATTTTCCTCCACTTGTTTAAGGGTATCATTTTCCTCCTTTTTCCTCTCAAAAGAGTTTTATTAAGGATATGATTGAAAAATAAAAGTAATGTTCTTTTGGATCTGCTTTTTTGTGGACAAAATAAAAAAAAAAATCATTTTCAAGCAGGCAATGAGTAGACCCACGTTCTGTTCTTTATCCATGGTTGGTGAAGATAAAATCTCCCATTGCATCACTTTTCTTTTATTCTTGTTGTTTTGTTTGGTTCAGTGTACTTATTTAGGTGACTTTCAGGGCCCACCATACCAGAAACTTGTCAAACAAGGTATTAGCTTATAAGCTTGCATTCAACATGTGACCTATTCGTTTTCATCAATGTTCACTGAGTTACCAATTGCAAATACACAACCTACATTCTTTCATACAAGCATTAAAAAAAATCATACTTGCAGAAAGATATCTTGGGTATCTGTTCTAGCTGTTAATAGTTGAACTTTGCTATGCCTCTTTACATGAGGTTTTGTCTTCTATTAGCTTTATTTATTCAACTTACACATTAACTTTTTTTTTTCTGGCAATTTTTCAAAATATGCAGGAAGCAGTTGCCATAACCACTGCAATTCAGGAGGAGATTTTCCTTGATATGGGAGTTGGTAAGTATAAAAAAGTGTATCTTGTTCTTGCCTTTGTTGGTCTTTGAGAAATGTATGCTGAATCTTGCTTTTATATCTTGTGTATTGCTCCCGTTGAGCAGCCTCTGCTAGTGATTTCTAGCTAAGTATGCATATTAAGCTTTCAATTGAACTACTTCTTTATGTCAGGATATGGTCATTCTAGGACCCTTGATATGACAACTACGCATGTTGTCCTAGCAACAAACAAGTTGTGCTAGTGCCCTTTATGTATGCATAATTTAGCTGTATGCAGTATAATACGTTTCATCTTATTCTGTAATATCCAGGGGTGGCTTATCCAACGGAATGGGGCCTGGGCCTACATGTGGATAAGTTGTGGTACCCAGGCATGAAGTGTTTATTCTGCAATGGCATTGAGTATTTCTTGGCACTCCTGTCTGTGTTTTTGGAGGATCTCCAATCATGTTGTTTGGAAAACAAAAGCCTTCTTTCAAAAGTAGCAAGGATGCCAAATATTTCCAATTTTGGTTGAAGGTGGATGTCTATCACTGGCTCCACCGCCTTCCCATGTTGCATCTGTCATGAATTTTGATATATATAATACTGTCATCTTCTTGATGTGGGTTTGAGATAATATGGTTGTTTGTGGTTTCTTGTTCTACATGCATATGAAATAACTAGCATGAGATCCTTGAACACGTGATATATTGTCTTCGCATTTCCTTGCAGATCCTGGGTTTGGCATTGCTTGTCTCGGAAAAGTAAATATGGTTTATGAGAATGACCGAGACCTAATGATGCAGTTCTATGGATTTGTTGCAAAGTAAGTTCTGACTTGTTTGTGTACAGTGTTGCCATGCACTTCTGTTTCTTTCTTTGTCTGGGATTTAGAACATAGCACCATTGAGTATTAACTGATTTATTTCTTCATTCTCCATATGTAAAGGGACACTATTCATATTTGGTCCTCAACTTTGCTGCAGAGATCCTTTCATCTATAGTTTTGTGTTATAACGTTATTGAGTCATTAAATGCATGGTGAAGTGCCTCAGCATGTTATCTTTTTGCTATTTGGAGTTAATAACTTAATATGTCGCTTGAGTTGTTGGCTAGGTTATCTGGAGTTCTTGTAGGATAACTGTTTATGCATAAGCGTATTCTTTTGCTAGTTGGTCCTATGTGTAATGCACAACATGCGAGTATTCCCTACAAACCTAGTAGGCTATTCACAATCTTCAACTTCTGGTGGAGTGCAAGTCAGAAGGATATAACCTTGATATTGTTTGCATTATTTATTCTTTGTGTGGGTTTCTAGTAGTGGAAATTGTAGTTGCTACTGGTTACCATTATTATTAGTGTCAACAAGGGGATCCTCTTGCTTTTTCTTAACTCTACTACTCTCATGTGCACATGTACATTCAGCCAGACGTGCACTCTTAGCCATCCTGTTTCTGACAATGACATGATGAGCAGCATACTTCGTCATTTCCTGTCATGCCTAGGAACGTAGAAGTTCCTATTACGGCTTGAAAATCTGAATCTGCAAACATGTTTGATCTTTTAATGTACAAGGCTTCAAGTACAACTATTCTTTGATTCTGTGGCCCAAGGCTTACCTTTCCATGCTCTGAATGCAGAGAAGAATTGGCTTGTGATGAAGCCGAGCTAGAACCTGATGAGTTTGCAGAAAAAATACGGATCCAACAAAACCTTCAGGAACAGGTGGGGCTTGATGGCTTTTTGCTTTCAAGTCATTGTCCATTGCAAGATACATCAAGTACTAATAATTGTTTGGCTATCTCTCTCAGCAACTGGAAATGCTAAAACAAATGCGTAAATTTCCAATGGATGAGCAGTCATTCGTCCTTGAGATGGTTAGTTGTCAATCCTAGATGTTTTGCTTGAAAAGTGTGCAAGATGTGGCAAACATAGAGCTCTTGATCATGTGTTTCTGACATCACTTGTTTGATCTTGGTTTTTAGCTTCGGCAGCAGATGGAGAATGCTAATTTTGACAGCCAGGCTTCAGTTTTAACAGCAGAACAAATTCATGAAATTGTTCAAAGTAAAAGATATGGTATGTAAGGTCAAGCAGATAAGGAGTGAATTAATTTCCTGGCTTGTACCATAGAGTTATATTCTGCAATTGGCTGTTGGACTGACTTAGCCTTAGGAGAGAGGAAATCTCTTCTTTGTAGAAAGATGATTCATGTTTTGGGCTTATCAGCCTTGGCTATTCTGACACTTCCTAAGTGAAAAGAGTTACTTAGCTGTTGGAGTATGTGTGCGTCTTTTTGGGGTTACTTTTTTTGCTTTTTGCTTACTTAATTATAAGCTGGGGCTACTCAGACTTCAATCAATTAGGTAAGTTACAACTGATCCATGCTACATGTAACCACTAACAAAAATAGTATTGTATGTAGAGATCCCGATGACTTCAAAAATCGTGTTCCTACTCTTGCCTAACCCTCAGAGGGCACTCTAGCAATCGTCAGCCACTTCCATGGAACATGTTAGTTACCTCCTGTTCGGACTCTTTACAGTTCTGACTTTGCTTATTCCAAATTGGTGAAAAACTTTCCTCTATCCAACACCTCAGTCTGCTCTTTAAGCCTTCAACGTGTCTGTACATGCCTGATTTGCACCAACTCTGTTCTGATGCTCTTCAAAGCTATCTTGCTTTTGGCGGAGACTGAAACACAGCGAGAGGATACCATTGCCAGCCGTTTTGACTTGCAAAGTCACCCAGCCATGAGAGTCCATCTGGTTGTCTGTGAACTCTCATATGTTCATTGTGAGAGCGGAACGACCAACCATTTAAATGGTTTCCTCCTTTTGACAGGTGCGTCTCTTGGAATGATTATCCTTTTTTCCCTCATTACCGGTTCTTTCCTGAAAACAATGGATGGAGTCATGTTCAACTTGTTTCCTTCTGCTGGCTGCTGCCACTGCACTCGGGTTTTGGTTTATCACTGAGGAAGCGGGTTTGTCTTTCAGGCACCCTCCACCTCCACTTCCACCTCCACCTTTCTAATCCATTTAGATGGCCATTCTTGTTCCTTGGGAGCCAGATTCTCCTAGAAGGCGTGAGTTGCCTGCAACCTGAGTGCTTTTCCTCTACGCTCTGATTTGAGGAACCTATTCATTGCACTCCTATTTACTAGAATTCCTCAAATTCACGTGGCCATGACACTCGGGAATATCTTTTTAATCAGAGTTGCAAATATCAGTGGCCATTTCGCATAAAAAACCAAACCTGAACAATTAACCATATTAGATTGTACCAGGCATTTTCAAATGGAAAAAAAAAGAGATTTTTTTTTTTTGCTATTATTTGAATCCTCAGTATCAGATTGGCTAATACTGAGCATCATTGCGGGGAGATGGCGAGATTAGCGATGTTGATATGAACAGAGGATTCACTTATTCTAAGGTCTTGTTTTCTAACCAGGCAAAACTTTTGCAAAAAAATGCTGCATCCTACCTGTTTCTTTCTTTCCAGATTTGGCTCTTCTTTGACCTTTTTTTTGGCATAAAAGTATCCCTCTTTTAATTAAACATGAAAAAAGTTTCATCTCTTTTCCTTTCATCGAGTATCCCTACTACCGAACAACTTTCAGGTGTGAAACATCCATAATTGCAAAGTAATTCATATGAAGAAAAATCTTCCACCATGTGGCCTGGACTTTGTTATGATCTTTTTGGATATTTCATATCTGTTGAAGGGAATGTGGGGGCCGGCAGGCGCCTTGGCCACCACTCAGATTCCAAACAGTTCCCCTACCTTCTGCTACATTTGCTACATCTTCAAAGCATTAAATTGCAAGCATATATGCAACCATGTTTTATATTTCTCAATAATCTCTTACCAAGCAAGAGAAATATAATTTGTGCATTTTCAAAAAGTCTTTCTAAGACATCATATGCCCAAATCTTAAAAAGAGTTTAGCCATAAACTAAACTTTGCAATGACCAAGGAAAAAAAAAAGGTGGGTAGATGAGATGTGCTCAAAGTTCCATAATTTAAACTATACCTTATTAGACTCCTGTCTCTTCGTCATTAAAACTTTTATCCTCTATGATGTCCAAATAAATTTGTTTCTCTTCGTCTTCATTATTCATCTCCCATTCCCCTTTCCATTACAAAAGCTCATGTGTACTTGGGAAAATGTTCAATCAATTAGGATTGCTAGGCAACATAGATTTTTCTATTTCAACAATCTAATCACTTTGGTCTACGTTATCTAATAAGTGGGGTTCAAACCAGTTTTTCTCTTCACGTGTCTTTCTTTTAGCATGATGCTTCACATGATGAAAGGTAGTGTACCGGTTTTCTCTTCACGTCTTCGTTTATTGTTGAATCGTCAAGCCATCAACTCTCTTATACTGCAAAAGGAGAGCCGCTAATATGTTAAGTTAAAGAATGGTGAAAGCGACATTTCGAGGCACCTAAAGAAATCCTTATTCCTACGGGGACAAGGAGTTACGTGGGAGCTTCACCTCTCATCTAAGCTGTAGGATGAAATATTCCTCTTGCTTACTCAATCAGATATATAAGCAATCAGATATAGATATATACCAGTGAGAAAGTTTCAATTCCACCCATGTCTTGATGCATTTCAGGTCAAGCTTAGAACTCAAATTTCAAAAATTCTTCAATTTAGAAGTCACTTGCCAAAATGAGCTCCACCAAGTGGCTGCGTGGCCGTAAATGAAAAATCTTACACACGAAAATTAGTAGTCTAATGATTCACCAATTGTCCAACATCAAACACTATTGTAATAATGGCTTAGGAGCATTCTGACCAGGTCTTTCACGCCATCTCATTCTAGTTACTGCTTCTCTACCCAAAAGTTTAAATACATCTATATTTATAATATTTTTTTCTAACTTACCTATCCCCAAGTAATCTTTTCACATATACATAGAACCCAACTATGATATTTTCTTTTATCCCTTTTGAAATTCTACTGTAATGAGAATGCGAATTTAGATATTAACCAGCTATACGCATGGTGTAGAAAAAAAAGGAGAGAGATGTATGATGAAAAAGACGGAAAAACTATTTAACAAGGAACAAGACAAAGAAAGAAAGGAAAAACAAGAAAGAAGGAAGCATTATGTACGCGCAATGTATATTCCTGCTGAACAAAACAGAAAAAGAAAAATAATAATAATACGAAGAATATGACAAAAAAACTAGAAAAAAAAACAAAAAATAAGAAGAAAGAAAAGGAAAAAGTAAATGGAGGAAGAAGAATGAAACATATAAAAGAAGAAGAGGAAAAGAAGAAAAAAATATTAAAAAACCAAGAAAAATAAAAATATAGAATGAAAGAAATGAAAAGAAAAAAAGAGTAGGAAGATGGCAAGTAAGAAGTTTAAAAAGAAAGAAAAGAAAATGAAGAGAGGGAGAAAACGGGAAGAGAGGTGGAGACAAAAGAAAAACGGAAAAAATACTTTATGTCGGAGCATATGTATCGATAGATAAGCGTATACGATACAAAGCCCGTACACGCTAGTTATTTATTTATTTTTTCATTTTGATCACATCAATTTAAAATGTTTTATATTAATTTAAAAATTCATAAAATAAGAAAAACTTGTCATACAATGCTGCGCAACGATACCTATCAGCAGATATACCATATTACCGATCAAACTGATACGGAATGGAACCGTCGGTACAGTAGAAGGAGCCTGCACAGCCTTTATGGATTTCCCCGCTTCCCCTTTTTACACCACTTTATTTTATACTAGGGTCTTAAAATGCTTTAGATAAGGGTTTTAACTTAATCTTTGAAAATGTCTTATTTAGTTTCCCCCTTTTATACATCTTCATTTTTTATGGGGTTTTATAGTGATTTAAATACGGGTTTTGACTTAATTCGGTAAGATCTTATTTTGTCCCTCTTTTATAAAAACATCTTTATTTCTGGTAGGGTTTTAAAATGCTTTTAAGCAAAGGTTTTATCAATGATCAGGTCATATTGGGCGATGGAGGTGCTTTTTCTCTCTGGTTGTTTTTGATAGCCTTGGATTTGAAATCCGAAGTGATTTGAGATCACTGGATTTATGATCTTAGGATTTCAGATGGGATTACACATTTCTTAGTTGCTAGCAAACGGAATTACATATGGAGATCTTAGTTTCTCAATTTGATATAACCAATGATCTTACGTTCACTGTTTCCTACAAATTGACAAAAAGAATAAACACGAATTGTGTGAAAGCAAATTGAGCTTGTTTTAATAATCCCTCACAATAAAAAAAAAAATCTCAGTGCATCCACCTACGTTACTGAATCAAAGATAAGAACAATAAATGGTAAAAAATAATGTCATTTATTACAAGATTCGGAACTCTCTTTTGGTCAATGACATAGATGAAACATTTCCAACTTCAACTAGAGCTGCAACGTGCAACTACCCATCTAATAAGAGCATCAACACCTCAAAAAAAAACCAACAACCTGCAATTGATGTTGCGATTCTACAACATAAAATAATAAGCAAGAAATGATCCACATAATACGTACTATATCACATAGTCAAGCCACATTTGCCTTGTAATACGGTTTCACAATGTATTGTTGTGACCACGAAGATGATGTTTACTACTAATTTGTTGATCTTCATCTACCTATCTATAACTATAAAAGTCTTCATCTTCTTCAGCTTCAAATTTCCTTGCTTCTCGGTTCATATATGATATAAAATTATGCAAAATACATGTGACAAGAACAATTTTCACTTTAGTTTTGTAATGAAGATCGTAAGAGATCTTCAAGGGCATATAAAGTGGTTTGTTAAAGTAATTGGTTGTCCTGATTCCTCGCATTTTTGTGTTGGAGTCGAAATTGGTAGGGGGTGGGTTGAGATTTGTCAGACCAGTGGCTGGAGCCCAATGTGAGTTGGGTCATTACAGTGGTATCAAAGTATGGTTCAACAAGCAGACCTGGAGTGCCACACTTACCTTAAGGGGGTGGATTGTAATACTTCAAAAGTTTATTCTCTTATTGAAAATTGTAAGAGATTTTGAAGGGCATATAAAATGGGTTGTTAAAGTGATTGATTGTTTTGGTTCATAGCCTTTTTAGATTTAAATAAAAACTATTAGGGAGCAAGTTGGTATCCGTTGGACCAATGGCCCAAGCCCGGTGATCAAGAGCCCAAATGCATGTTCTACTATAGTTCAGAGCAACGAATGTCTATGGTTGGATTTTTTTTTGTCTCTATAAGTTTAGGTCCTGAAGCATTCAATTTTGAAAGATGGTACTGATGTGGAGGGGTGAATCCCACTTTGTTTACCATTATTAGCAAGATATTATTTTTCTACATCAATAAAAACATAATTATATAGGAAAAGAAAAGATTAACAAATCAATTATTAGACAATAAGTGCCATCAAGTATCACAAGTGGATATTCATTGTCATCAATAGCACCATTCAATCGTTTTGACCAACAAGTACAAATTAAAATTTCATATCAATCCCTACAATAGCCATCACATTTTTGGTGCATACTTGCTTCATATTTCAAAAGCATCCTTGCGCTTCAAGTGGTACCCAAGGAACATGAATTCCATCAATAGCTCATAAACAATCATATATCAATAGTGACTTATTAGATTTCGTATTAATCAGTTACTAAATAGATTCACTAAATGTGTACTTTAAACATTTGACTAAAGATAATGATTACATTTTACCTTCAAATATGAGCAGCAGCAAGGGTTTCATCTTATTTTTGCTAGTTGTATTTACAGGAAACTTGATTCAGTTTTTCCCTAGCTCACACATTGCATTCAAAACTACATTGAAATACTTCTTCAAAACACTTGGTTGGCAAGAGCTATCTTGATAATTATAACAAAGATTGGTGGGAAAAATCGTGCAAAATAAGCCATAGAAATTCACTTGTTTAGCGGTTAATCACTTGCATGGAAGCTGACCTTGCAGAAAATAAACGCTACTAAATAAAACTGTACATTTTCAAATATTCTCGGAAAGTTAGTTTTGGTAAGTTCACAATCGCAATAAAGTGAATCCTTTCCAACGCTTTTGCCTTTTCAATATTGCTTCTGACGAAATAGATTGAGTACCGTCAAGTTGTTTGAGATTGACGTTGTTTGAGATCGAGTACTTCGCGGTCGCACACTTTCAATAATGAAACCCGGAACTTCATGCCCCAAGATAATATAAAAGAAACGTTGGAATTAGGAATTTAGGACGGAGGATTATTCACACGGTTGACTGCCTTGTTCTTGATCCCGCTTTAGCGGGCAAAAAATGGCCCGAGGGCCCTACTGGAAACACATGTGGTCCATGGAGTGCCATTTTTCATCTCAAAAAGTGAAAGAGCAATGGAAAACAGAGAGAAGAAAGAACGAAAAGAAGATCAAGAAAGACTTTCTTTGTCCTTCAAGATATTTCTCAACAAAGTTTGCTAAGAAGTTAAACTGTAAACAGCAGTGGTTAAACACATAACAATACAACCTCACGGATTGCTGTGAAGACAGGCCACCGTACAACCCAAGCATACCAAGCGAACAGGAAAGAATATATCCCTCTTTCTCCAACAATACGTATTCTACAAAAAATATTTCATTCTATCGTCTCTCCTCATTGCATTGTACACAGCTTGAACCTGTTCCAAAGAGAGAAAAAAAAAACCGTTAGGCGGAAAGATGGAAAATAGATTTCCATTCAACCGTTAGCAAAATTGGTCTCTCTCTCTCTCTCTCTGTTGCAAACACACACACATATATGTGCACATGCATACCTGTTCACTTGATACCACTTGGACGGGTCCAATTTTAACAGAAACATATTTCCCTCTAGCAGATAACTTTTGTCTCACACGACCCTGCTCATGGAGAGGAACTGGTAGTCAGCAACACCAACCAATAATTCATTCACAATAATATGCCCTCAAGTATGAAAGACATGCTAACTCGTCAAAGCTGTTGATAGCAAGCAGTGTAATTAATCGATCATTTTTAATTGGTAGAAAGTGCCTTCAGGAATGCTTTTTTACACAAATTACCTATTTTTTGTATAACCACTCTTTAACTGAATAGGGTATTATTTCAGCATCTGATGCCCAAAGGAAGATCCAGACGATATCTAATAAAAACTTAAACAAAAGAGAGGTTGAAGACTTCCAGTCATTATTTTCTTTCCTGGACTCCTGTTCTTTTTTATCAAAGCTCAGTTCCACTAGAACTTTAATCAAAAAATTCCTCTATTTATGCAAAGATAGAGACAACAGTGGTTCTAAAGTCTAACATACAAGTCCATCAAGAACATGGTGCCAAGAGTAAAAATAATGCACCAGTTCAATGTTGTGATATATACTAAGTTCCAAGGCAGGTTACTAAACAAGGAATAACTGAATGATTAGCAATACCATCTTCTATGAAAAACAAGTAAATTGAGATGATATTGGTGGCTTACATGCATGTGTGAACCAAGGCCTACCTTTGAAACACAATAAAGGAGAGCAAATAGAAGTTCAAGATGCATCCTGCCTTTCCATGATTTCACCGATGCCTTATTAAATGGAATATTCCTGTTGAACTTCTTACTGTATGGTCATGTTTGTCTTAATAATTTTTGTTCATCTTATTGAAACTTTCCATGCACTTGCTTTACGGAAACATCCCTCTCTGATGCCAACCAGCTGGGGTTATGTCCCCACACTCTTATTGCAGAAATAGTGGCCACAGAGATAAATGCACCTAAAAAGGAAAGCAAAACACTGCATATTCAGTCATACAAGCCATTCAGGAGGTGGCTGGTTCTAAATCTTCCAACAACAGTGAGTGGCATGCAACTAAATGGTTGCCAACCAGTCCATTGTGGACCAGTTAAGGCATTTTCTAGCTTAAGCAGGCAAGCTGTCCACGTTCCTCCTCCACTCACTCACAAAACCAACAAGGATGATGGAAGCAAATATGCAACCAAAAGATTGTAGCAGAGAATTTAGCATACAAAAGCTCTTTCAATTCAAGGCAAAAGTTTTAAATAGAACTTTTTGTAACAAATAGAAACACACACATAATACAAATTTTTGTCATGTTTGGGCCAAAGACAAAAGTTAGACAAAAGCTTTTCTCCTAGCTACCAAAAAGAGCGCAAGGCAACAGCAGCAAGTTCGAGAACCACATGCAGGAGGAATAAAAAGATATTTTTGACCATATGGACCAACATGTATGCCATTATTGACTCTCATGGATAATACATGTAAAATTCAAGCAGCAAGACACGAATCATGCTTAGAGAGAAAGAGAGAGACCTCAGGGATTGGTTTTTGAAGTACTGATTCAACAGCTATCACCATAGCTTGGACAAAATCATCTCCTCCAGTACCAATTGCTGTAAATCCTCGAACTGTTGGATATGAGTTCACCTGCAAAGAAACGAAATAAGAAACCCTTATTTATAATAACTGACTATGCATCTCCAATTGAAATGAGATGCCAACCAATAAGCTCAAAAGTGAATATGGCTATGTTTTTCAAAAAGAATTTTGCGGCAAATATTGAGCATATGGATATAGTGTTTTATATACTTTAGAAAGAATTCATTAAGTTGTTATGGTTTTTCTCAACAAAAAAGTTTAATTGAAATACTGGAACCTATGTCACATGGGTTCATGTGATATGGGCAAGTACCCATGTCGGTATGTGGGGACGGTGTAAGGCTATGTGGGTACGGCAGGGTGCGGCTGTATTTAAACCTTAAAAATTTATCTTTTCAAATTTAATTTTGCTTTAGTTTTGATTTCTCCTTTCTTTTTATTTCCCTTCCACCTAGATTCCATATTTTTCTCCCCCTTTTCTTTAATTTTGAGATTTTTTGTGTATTATTATATATATAACGTACATATTTATATATATGCTCTGTGGTATCCCTGCACTCATAATGTTCAAAACTGGTGTACCCGTACCCACACTGCCATACCCATACCACAACAGTACCTGCACCCATGTGACCTAGACTGAAACATGACTAACAATGATTATAAATATACACTGAAACACAGGATTCCCCAGAAATACAAACATGCATTAAGTTTGATTCTCAGATCTGGATTCTTGGAACCAAATTTGCAGATATTGTGCAGAAGACACAAATTTTAGACAATACACATACCCAATCTCTGTGTGCACTGTGCATGCACATGTACGTTTGCACAGGCCCCAGATACATGGGAGAAGGAACTGCTGGTCTATGTAGGAGCCTTGTGACTTGCATGTGAAAAGGAAATCATTCATCCCAGTACTATCCTCAGGTGCTTAACCTTAAAATTTTGATGGACATAGCATTCACAGAGAAATGCAACTTATAGATGGTTGCATATGTCAATAGAAATAGCACAATTCTGAGATGCACCTGATTAAAAATTGTCCAAATTCATGGGGCAAGATAAAGCAAATGAGCAAAATAATGACTACTGATCTTAAAATCGAGGTATTGGCTATTTCTTACTTGACACAACTGAAGGAGGAAATACAAGGTAAACTAACGTACTAAATGAATATCTAGGTAAGAAAGGAAATAAGGCACCTGCCTCTTCGATGCCCTTCAGAAAGCAGAGCCTGAGGAGGCACCTCTTAAACCTGAACTATTCCATAGACATGAGGGCAAAGAAGACCCTTCCTAGTGATGAACAGATTAAAAGTAAACATATGAAAAACATAAATAAATCCAAAATGTCACCAGAAAAATGATGACAATCACCCAGATCCAGATGAAACATTTATGTTCTATTCAAAATCTCAGCAAGACAAGTATGAAAGTGTTACATGAATAGACTAATTCTATTGTGAAAAAAACACTCAATTAAATGACAGTGTTTTCATTATTGAGGCCTACTCTGTGGCCACCACAACATAGTTAGGATCTAACAAGTAGTCTGAGTATTCACCAGATGGAGACAGGCGCTTACAAGCTCAATATGTTTATCTCCAAAAAAAAACTTCAGTTATATAGCCTATGAGCGTGAAGAAAGGAAAGAAAAAGGTTTATCATAAAATGCAACAGTTAGAAGAAAATTGCCTCTCCCACTACTTTTTACTGGATCCCAGACTTCATACCAACCAGTTTCCATTTCCTTTTCATTTCCCTTCAGAGAAGGTAGTTACCATTTACTTGGTAAGTTTGCAAATTCCAAACTATAATGTGCAACCATTTTCATGTGGTTCAGGTAGCAAAAGAATTCAATGACAGTGACATGAAATTCTTCCCCCCTACACCACCCCCCACCCCCTTTCTCAGTAAGAGACTAGTTGTTCTTTATGCAATAGAAGGCTAGGCTTCATAAAGTGGCACAAAGTGAAAGCAACAATTAGATGAAATGTTGGCACTGTATCTCAAAACTCACTCCATCAGACTATCTCTTTCTAAAATTCAATATAACCTTCGAAACCCAGAACAACCTCGATTAGCTGATACGAGGAAACCTAACCACCAAGCTTGCTAGAAATGGTTAGTAAAATTATGAAGCAACTGACTGCTGAAAAGAGTACCTTTTGATCCAAGGCTAGCCATTCATCAGTTGCATCATCCGTCACTGTGCCTCCAATCACAATATTTGTGGTCTGAGCAACCCTTCCATCTACCTTTGATACCTCTAAAAATCATCACATAAAATCAATTGTCAATGCACCAACAACTTGAAAATTCTTCAGTGATTTAAGACCACATAGTCAAGCAAATTCTGGAGGCTGTTAACAATAATCGAATTCCACTGAAACCAAAAAACAGCACTACAAATTGGTGTTTCTCCAGGCAACACCACTAAAGAAAAAGAGTACCACTAATCACTCCGAGGGTAATGTAAAATCACAGCTGCGTTCTCTATCTTGCATAATTAGCAGATATTTGGAATTACCAAACCAATATTTGAGAATCAAAAAACGCAATTCCTTACTATTCTTGCATAATGAACACAGTCGCTTCATAACAAAACTCAACAGTCCTACAAACCCAGAGTTCTTTACCAATGTCTAATATTTTTGTTCACATTCATGCCATTGTAATGAACACAAGTTCGTCTCTTCATAACAAAATTCAGCAGTCCAAGAAACCCGGAGTACTTTACCAATGTTTTGTTGACATTGATACCATTGGAATAAATGTTTGCAAATCCGATAACACCAACAATTCACATTCAATCGAAGTGCTACAAGGAGGAGGACAACGGAAACCGACATCCTACATCACAAAACGTTAATCTAACAGACCAACAATTGATAAACTCCCACGAAACCGAATCAATCGAATTGTTGAAGCACTCAGAAAAAAGAACACAGGTACCATCTAAAAGACAAAGCACATGACAGGTTGAGACTGAGAGAGTTTAATAATTACCGGATATGGCTTTGAGAATGGCTTCTTGGGGAGGGCCCTGCTCATCCTGAGACGGATCAATGGACGAGTTATCTTCAGCAGAGCACCTCAAATGGAGCTTGCGAGCGGCCCGGGAGGAAACTCTGAGTGTCGGAGACATCGACAACGGCCGAAACGGCGAACGGATATTAGAAACCGTGGGAGGGCGAAAAGGAAGCACCGCCCGTGAAGATGATGATGCTTCTGGGCAGAGGAAAAGAAAGAGGGAGCGTAGAGTGATGGTGGCACACGCCATGTTTTTAGTTTTCTCTCCTTCCTTCTTCGAGATTAAACTTTGGTGGTCTTCTTCAAACTTGGAAATTATACAATTCGGAGTGCCTCCGGGGCCAGATGACCAGCTTCCATCCCCCCCCTCTGTATCTCTCTCTCTCTCTCTCTCTCAGTTGTGTGTGACCATCTGCGCGAGGAGGAACTAGATACGCACCAAGTGCCAAATCTCTTTGTTCCGGTGGAAATGGAGAAGATGGCGGTCAGAGTAGAGAGAGAAACCTTCACAATGATGTTGGGCAACGTGTGTGGAGAAGGAAGGCTCCCCCCCTCCAAATATCCCGTATCTTGGCTCGTGCTCATATTTAAGAGGATTTTCGTAGAAAAATAACTTTACCTATAAAAGCGAACGTAATTATTAAAACGTAATCACATCTGGCATAATTTCTCAATATCATGCAGTTAGCAAAATTAAATTCTCACAAAAACATGAGTCTCGAAATAATTGTTGTTCTTTCTTTTACTAAAAGATTAGAATACTGATGTTTCTCAAAAAAAAAAAAAATCTCAAGTCTTCTACAACTGGAAAGTGTGTTTTAAGTTAGTAACTGGGATCAAGGAAAAAATCTTACCGTATTTTAAACGAATTCAGATCAGCTACATTTGTAATTATCAGCGTTGTTGGTGTACAAAGAAAAAAACCTCAAAACGAGAAACCCCTAGCTGCAGAAGAGTCGAGTGCCCGAGCTCGAGCTCGGTCAGGTTGACTCGACTTGATTCTTAACTTGCTCAGCTCGAGCTTAAGTTGAGCTGTACAGGGTCAGCTTGAGTTCAGCTCGACAAACTGAGTCTGGCTAAAGCTTGACTTGTTGAAGCTCATTTACCAACTCATCCTTTGACTTGATCATGTAAATGAGTGTACTGAGTTTAATGAGTCAAGTTTATGAAAATCGAATTTGACTTGTTTATAAGCTTGAGTTTTCGGTTAAGTTTGAGCTCCACTTGTTTACCTTTTGGCAACATTACATGGGAAAAGGCTCTGAAAGGGGCAGGTGACTTGATCTTGTCCAATGTGAGAGACTACCTAGAAACCTCCTACAAATTTAGAGTGTCTACCAATTACTTGATGGAGCTCAAAACTAGATGAGTCGTTAATGGCTGAGGGCAAAGAGCTAAGCCCTTGCCATCTCAACGTCGGTGAGTACACACTTCTTTACCTTCAAAGCTAATTTGATTCGTTCCTCCAATATAAAAGTACGCATCATATGAATGGACGTTCCAGCATGCCTGCTCAGTGGAAGATGAAGCAGACGGTAGACATAGAATGTGATCTTTGAGGAACAAGCAAGGGCATTACGTGCATATCCCTTTGCGCTAAGGTCAGGCCTCACCTTTCGCTGGAACATAGTGTGTCAAGGGACATTGTGTTCTGCCAATCAAACGACCTCTGAAGTTTCCCTAACCAGGTGAACAAGCTTTTGTAGTTAGTCGAAGGACAAACCAATTAACTGATGATTAGTCCCTTTTAAACAAGTAAAATCAATGTTAAGAAACTTCCATTGAAGTGTTAGTTTCCAGATAACCAGATAAAAATTCAAGTTCCAGTGTTTGTAGCTTTGTGATAGCAAGTTTAGCTTAAATTTGGCTTACAGTGACTGCAATTTTAATTTTTTTTATCATTTTTTCAGTTTGATTTTTCTGAAGAAAGAGCCAAACTTGATTAGGCGCCTCAACCCAGCTGGACGCTCTAAGAGGCATTAGATGACAATCCAAAACCAAGTTTTAGAAGCAAAACCTGGTTTTGCCTGTAAAATTCTATTTTACACATGTATGAATGACAACAAAATTGGTGTTTCGATCAAACCTGGTTGTCACAAAAAGGCCTGAAAAACCTGCCTCCCCTAAGGTTTTTCAGGCGAAACTGATTTTTACCCCTCTCCAAGCTTTTATATTGTCATCCAAACATTCAAACCATGTTTTAAAACTGGCTTTTAATAGGTACTCACAAAACCAAATTTATTTGCTATGCCAGCTAAATAAATGCTCCCTACAGTTTGGTTATGTGAGTTTGTCTAAAGCTTTGAAACTACGAATTCAATGATGAAAGACATCTTTCTTTAGAACAAAGCTGACTAAAGCAATGGAAAACTTAAGAAAAAGATACTTCAACCAGTGTCATACAAATGGGATTTTGAACTTAGATAATTTTCTTTTAGCATGGGCACACTAGTCTTTTCTTGCAGTTTCTCAGTGTTCTTATGCTTTTTCATTTTCTTTCAGGAGAACAAAAACATATACTTTAGATACCCAAAACACATGGCCTATAAAAATTGGACAGCATATAGTTAACACCCTTCATTAGCTAGTGAATATCAATTTGTGGGTATGGTGTAACGCCTTAGACTATGGGTGCTTTTTGAGCCTATACCTTTATATTCTCAAGCTATATGTTAGAACGGTTGACTTTCTAGTGGAATAGAGTATCCAAGTGAGGCTGGTAAGGTTGGATAGAGCTTGCAACCACCTCCCCAAGGATATTAACTTTGCTGAAATTGGACTACGGGTGGCGAAGAACCGGCCTATGGAAATGTGAGTTCCTTTTGAAAATTCTAGAAAATTTAAATGTAGTTTTTAAGAACTGAGGAGCTGCTTATCTGTAAATGCAGAGGTACTCTTAAAAAATTTTAACTAGAAGTTAGTAGATGGATTAGTAAATTGGTTAATCAGGGGATTTTAAACAAGATTAATATATACTTAAATGTGTGATTTAAGACTATATTAACCTTAATTAATATGATTTTAATTTAAACCAATCCATGATTAAAGGTTACTAACTATCTTTGAGTTTAAATGTAAATAGATTAAAAATTAGAGACAAAAAATCACGAAAAAAGTTAAAGGGGAGATCAAGCTTTGCTCAACCTAGGGCTGCTCATGAGCCAAGTCGAATCGGCTCTAACTCAGCTCGAGTGTCTCAAACAAAACTCGAGCTTGGATCGAGCTGGAGTCAACTTGCGATTCATTAGCCAGAGCTTGGCTAGACTTGGTTCAAATTCTAAAAGGTCGAACTCGGCTCGATTAAGCTCAAGCCTGCTCGAGCCAAGGACTAGCTGGAGTGGAGCTGAGTATTTCTTTAAAAAATTTAAGTTTTGAAAGAAAATGGTAACATGAAGCTTGGAGCCATGAACCTCGCACCTACAATCTATGCAGACATCCATTTGAACAATCTATTTTTTTGTGACCATATTATGAGACAATATATGTATATATATATATATATATATATTCTTTTTTCACGCTTAACCTTGCAAAGCCCGCTTAACTCAAGCTGAACTTAGAACTTGACTCATTTATTAAATGAGTCGAGCTCAAGACAAGTTTATCGAGCAAGTTCGAGCCGAGCTCAAGTTACCTCGACTCATTGTACAGCCCTAGCTCCACCCTCATTTCAAAACATAAAGAAAGAGAGATAAAGAAAGGGAGAAAGATAGAGAAGGGAAAGGGGAAGAGAGAAAGAGAGAGAGGGAGAAGGGGGGAACTCTGGCTGAGCGATAGGATCTATCCGGTGATCCTTGGAGAGACTTTTGGTAGTTTCTAAGACATTCATTGATCGAAATCATCGTTTATTTTCAAGTATGGCATCCCTGAGGTTCTCAATGTTTGTTTTTTGATTGATTTAAAACCATTGGACGTGTAACTTTGAGTCATAATTTATGAATCGCATATTTTTCTAGTCTCTATCTATTTTATTTGACCAAAAAACATGCAATTCATAGATTTCATAGATTTTACGAACCCTAACCCAGCCAGTTTATGAAATAGCCCTATGGGCTTATTTTTCGAGAATTAGCCAAGTGCAAAGCGAATAACTACTGAAAGCATCTAAGTAGTAAGCCCACCCCAAGATGACTCCTATTCTTGGCATGGTCTGGCAATCAGACTCCTAGGCAGCTGCCTACTTTAGATCAGACTTATGATTCAATATGCTGTTCCACACATTCTACCATTGACCTCATGGACGTGTTTTACGTGTAGAAAAGACAGTATATAGTTCTCTAAGTTTTTAAATTTGGACGAGCCATTTTTCCGGTGATTGACAGCTAACCATGGCCGGTTAGCACCAGCCATGGCCGAGCTATGTCACCATAGTGCAGGGTGCGGGTGTCAGAACGACATATCCCAAAAAATTTAGGTGCGACGGTGCAGCGGTGTGGCGAAAGTATTTTATTATTATTATTATTTTTAGTTTATTATATATATAACATAATAAACATATTATTACAATTTAGTTATTAATGTATATACTGTCTTTTTTAATGAATAATTGTATTGCATAGAAAAATATCAAAACAACATATATAAGTAATTTAGTAATATGACATTCTAACTGGGCTCGGCTATGGCTGGCCCCGTTTAGGCCATAGCTTGCGAGTGGCTAGGCACTACCATTGGTTGTTTTTTGATTTCTTGAGGTGTGCCCATGACCATGCCCATTTAGGGCTTGTTGTGTGTTGTAGATACCCCAAATTTATCATAAATTAAAATAATCGTTTTTCCCTTTTCAATGTAATTTCAAATTATTTTTCAAAGCAAGATTTAAATGGTTAGGGTCTCTAAGAACTTCACTTAGGAACTATGGATCTGGACATAAAACACGTAGTTATTATCATCATGTCAAATGATCATCTTGCCACTAAATGGCAAAAGTTCCTGTATACCCTCGTAAAATAGACCCAAATATGGTACTTCTTAGCTTCACAAGTCTACGAGGGTAAAATCAGCTCACTAGCTCTTTGACCTTTGACCAGCTTAAGTCAGCTCACCGGAGCTCAAGTAAGATCATTGGAACCTAAAACTAACATTTCTTGCTTGTCTGTGTATCCCTAAGTCCAACCAAGTTCATAATGGGCTTATTTAGTACAGATAAAAGTATTGTTTCACTTATTTTGAGTTACTAAACACAAATTTGAGTTTTAGTGGTACTCACAGGTTTCCACCACTAGGTCATTTTCTCTCCTATTTAGTAGGATCCAAACTGACTTTCAGTCCAGCTGGGTTCGAGTCAGCTCGAATTGAGTTATGATCATTTTTATCATGTGTAAATTAATCTTTCCTTAATTTGGTTTGAGCTCATTTATCCTGGTTTGAGTTCAGATTCGGTTTGAAAAGACATGAATGAAACTCAATCTCTCTTTTTTTAGGGGTTTGAGCTGAATTTGAGCACAATCTAATAGATAAATTGAAACCGAGATATGATAATTTTTATATATCTAAATGAATCTTTCCTTAGTTCAGTTTGAGTTCCTTCATCTCAGTTTGCATTCAATTTACTTCTCAAGGTCTTAGAGCTCACTCTATCTCCTATTTTTCTGGGGTTTGAGTTAAATTTGAGCTCAACCTGATAGAGTGAGCTGAAATTGAGTTAGAATCATGTTTGTCATATATAAATCCATCTTTGCTTAGTCTAGATTGAGTTCATACTTTTCCGGTTTGAGTTCATTCATACCAATTTGAGTCCAGTTCTATTCTCAAGGACCAAGAGCTTTATTGTTGAAATTTTTATATTTTAGCATATCCTTATAGGTAAGTAGCTAATCTAAGCACTCCCAGCCCCACTAGTGAAAATTTCAACAATAATGTGTTTTTTCAGCCTCTCCTTAGTTTCCCTTTATAAATATGACATTTTCAACTTATAAATTTTAAAAATTTTAATTTTTAGAACAATCAGGATAAATATTTTAGTGAAATTTTGACCAAAGCCGATCTAGAAGTAGGCCAATAACTTCATCTAATCAGATCGACCAAGCTAACCTTGTGTGGAGTTCCGTAATTATACATAGAGGCAAAATGGTCATTTCTTTTTGAGCTATATTCTTCTGCATCAACATAGTACCTGTGCCTCACATACCTTAGTTTATGGCTTTCTTTGATTCCTTGAGCCCTAGTGAAAGTCAAATCAAGGATTTGAGCATGTTTTGGTCCAAAATCACATAAGGGGTAAAACAATCATTTTCTTTTTATCTATATTTTTCACCTTAACTTAAGATTATATGTCATATATACCTAAGTTCATCAAGCTTACCATTTTCAGATCTTCAAAGCTCTAGTTTAAATTATCTTGTTACTTCAAATACATAACAAGTGATTCAAAACTACAACCAATGGCAAAATAATCATTTCCTACTGAATCCATTGTCCATGCCCAATGGCAAAACAGCCATTTCATCTTCAATATTATGCCATTGTACACTTAAGTTATATGTCACATATACATAGTTTATAATATTTAGAGCATCAATTATAATCTCTTCATCCAGATTTTTAGATCCATGAACTATTGTCACCCAGATCCTGCATTTGGAATTTTGATTCAAATCTCCTATCACATCCAACCTCTATTTTCTAGAATTTTCTCTAGATTAAGATCTTGATCTAAATCTCTGACCTTTGGCCATATCTTTTTTGCTGGATTTGGATCATGATTTGAATATCAAAACCATATGTCAATCCAAAGTCCAAATGCATAAGTGTGCATATTTGAGAAAAATGTCGTGCTTGATTTCATGTAATATGCTAGACGTCTATCTGAACAATTGCTCATGGCTCGTGCACAACTCTAAGTTGAACAATCGAGTTCTGACAAAATTAAAATTGGTGTTCATATGACTTCGAGACAAATATTTTTTTGTTTTAAGAACTTGTGTAACATAATGTTTTTTATGATCTGCTTGAAAGTGGGAGCTCCTCCACTCACAAAGTTTTTAGTCATGTATCAATGGAGGGGAAAAGAATTTTATCTCTCCTCACACTATAAAAAGAGGTGTCCCTATCCCTTTTAGGTCCACTCATCTGCTTTGATAAAATTCCCTCAAATGCTTGGAAAACTCGGGAGAGAAAGAAAATTTTTAAGGTCTAAGTCTAGGCTTGATTTGAGTCACAACAGTGGGCAGTCAAGCAAATTGACTAAGGTCCAGAAGAAGTCAGCTAAGGTTGGGGGCCGATCAGGTAAATTTCTTTTTCCTTCTTCTTTTTTTTTTCTTTTTGCATTTTAGTTTTTTCCTTTTTTGTTTCCTTAGATAGCAGGCTTTAGGTTTTGCTTTTCTGTTTTGCATATTTAGGTTATTTTATTTTTGCTTCACATGCTTAGGTTAGCTTATTTTAGTTTTAATAATTTTAACTTATTTTCGTTTTAATGCTTAGGTTAGTTTTTTTATTCATTTTAGTGCCTAGGTTAGTATAATTTTTATTAAGCATGTTGTAGTTCAGTTATTTCCTGTTTTGTGGATAAATTCTAAATGTCTTCTAAGTTAGGGATGTGGGACAGGTAAGCCAATGCTATCTCTCTCTTGTTCTTTTTAATATTTCAAATTATAATTCATACAAGCCTACTTTAAATATTGATCGATGACATCATACAGTTTATTTTCTTGTTTAATCATTAGTATATTAGGACCATGCATATGCTTTACTTAGGCATGTAGTAGCTAAGGTTTTGACTGAATAGCTAAGGATTATGGACATAGATCCAGGACCATGTAGTAGCTAAGGTTTTGACTGAATAATAGCATGCTATGCAACAATAGTTCCCAACATGCAAAAGCTAAGCTCAACCTAGGCTGCGCATGGGTTCACTCTCGAAAACATGGTTTTCAAATTCACATTTTCTAATTTCCAAACCTATTTTTCAAAATTGATTTTCCAAAGCCTAAGTTCAAAATGGTTGATATCTAGTTGAGGACCAAACCCAATTTGAGTTTTCTTCGGTCCTAAATGTTCCTAGGATTGGTTTTACCTTGATTGAGACTCTGGTCTTAGTCAAGTTGATCTAGCCTTAGTTGATCTTGGCCTTAAACTTGGAACCCAGTCAAGATGTCTCTGCTTTGACCTAAGGTCACAACTTAGTCAAATAAGAGTTCATATGAATAGACCCTAACTTAATTCTCTAAGTAAACCTTGCCCCATTTTGGCCAAGTTCTAGCAAGGTCTACCCTTAGCTATTAAGTCATAGTCATGAGAATTCATAACGGTTCAAGATCAATTCGATCAATTTTTGAGTTCAGAACAAATGAACTTAGAGTTTGAATTGGGATCTAATTCTAGATTGGACATAAATGTTGGATCACGCCCCAAACTTTGGAACTACAATGTAGAACTTGGAACATAGATCTCGCAATGGGATCAAAAGAATCTTGGATCTTAAATTCAGATCTCAAACTAGCCGAATTTTAAATTGGTTCTAGGTCAACCCAGTTTAAATTAAGATCATAATCACTTAACTTTGGATATTGGATTTGATGTACTCCTTAATCAAATCTTCAATTGGATCTAGATCTACCAACTGAAAATTTGGATCACAATTTATGATATTGGATCTACATAAACTCAATTCCTAACATCAAATTTGGATCTTAAAAGCCATTCGATTTCAGATTTTAGATTTTTTAGGTCCAGGTCTCAAAACCTTAAAACCCAGGTCTCACCAGTATTTGAACTTAGTTTTGAACGCGTCACATTAGACTTAGGTTTTTTTTTTTTGCATGGAACAATGATGATCAGGATCAAAATTTCAAGATTTTCTAAATCTAGGGCACATTTACTTCTGTTTCAATGGGTCAAGACAATATTATAACTTAAACATAGGCCATAAACTTAGTCCTTGGTTTGATAACTCCTGATAAAGGTGTTAGGAACTGTCAAACCTCGTACTAACAGGATGTGTTTCATCTCTCAGACTCCCATACAAGGAAAACAAAGACAAACCTAAATTTTATTTCCTAAACAAACAATTATATGCAATGTTGAAAATTTTTGCATGTAAACGTATGCGCAGAGGTGCACTAGAATGATTAACTTGTCGATTTTACCATCGTCTAGGCAATTACATGAATGATTGACATGGCAACCCTCAGAATACCCTAGTTGCACCAATGGGTGTCATTTGACTTTGAAGTATATTGTGAGGAAATGTCAAATTGATCATCCCTAAAGAGGGAAGATGGATGTTGAAGTCGCGGCTCACACTAAAATGATATATAGGTGAGTTGGACCTCCCAAAGAAGTCCAACAGGCTCCGTACGTGTAGATAGACAGGCTTAGCCTATGGCTATGGTTATGATTTCAGGTATATCAGCATAATTGTATGATATATGTAAAAATATAAATGTGTATGTGTGTGTGTCTATATATATATATACATTATATATATATATATATATATAATGTATATACCACTTGGTTAAGAGATAAAAAAACCAGACCCCTTAAGTTCATATTAAAAAGTGTTCTAAACAAAATGTGGATCTTCTAATATGTTTATAAACACTAATTTAATAGAAACCATGTTTTGGTTCAAGTCATTATTTTGTAAAAAAAGAATTGGTCTTTATACTATCAAAATTTTGATGTTATAAGAGCCATTCATTTTTTTGACACTTAAAAAAAATAATTTAAGTAAGAAAACAACTAACTTAATATATGTTTCTCATCAAATTACTCTTAAGATCATATCAATAAGGTTAGACAACAAAAGAATATTTTAATAGGTTTGGTTTTTGTTTCTCACCTAAGTGGTATGGTTTATGCACCGCCCTCCTATGTATATGTGTGTGTGTATTGTATTCATGTACTATATTGCTTTGTTGGTTTATGATCAATGATCTGGCATTGAGAGCCTTAAGCATAAATTGAACATAGGGCAACGACTTAAGTCTAGATTTATCGCGAACAAATCATATCGACTGAACATCAGTCGAACCCATTTAAAAGGGGTTCGGTGGGTCAGTGGGTGGCACAGGGGCTTGGGTTCCTGGAACACACAACATTGTGAAGTGCTCCTCACTCGGGCTACTAGCGAAGAGCTTGTCCTCACCCCAGAGTTATCTTTGACATTTGTTGTTGTTTTTTTTTCTGGTACTCTACCCGAGGAGGGCGGTGCCTTGTGATCATGATGTTGTTGGGATAGAGGATGCTTGGCACCGTGACTGACACTAATCATCGTCCTGTTTTCGTTGTGGCTTATTTTGTATACCTATGACCTTGTAGAGTGATTCTCTTTATGATATATCTATATTTATCTTTTGGCTATGGGTCTTTCTTGTACAAGTTGTGTGTGTTTTGCATGGGACACGCACTGATGCATCATTTTGTTAGAGTAGAGCACATATATGTCTAGAACAGGTCGAGCCATATGCCAATTAAGTTGGCTACTTTCATATTATGTTGTAGGACATGTCACACTATTTGCCAATTACGAAGGCAAAATTGATATAATATGCATGCCTCACATGCACTTTATTATGATTGTACAAAACAAATGGTTGTAGGTTGTCACTATAAAAGTTGATATCAAAGCACCCCTCTGTCCTTGAACGAAATGAGGTAAATAGTACTAATTTAATTTCAATATCTTTGTTATTGTTACTATATGTTACTAGTTGTAATGTTATGATAGAGCTCATTTTTGTGACTTTATGCTCTTAGTGTATTGTGAGTATTGGTCATTATGTCACATTTCACCTAGCAATGTGCTTAGTAGGAGGCTGTGGAGGCCAGCACTTCTCGAGATGGAGAGGAGCAAGCCACTCATAGCAAGCCATAGTTGAGCAGCAGCCCAATGACAAACACTCATTCCTGAGACCTTGCAAGGACTCACAAGATCCATTCAAGCACTCATGCAGCCCATTTCATGATAGCCTTAGGTTGCATACGCAACAGTCACATCTATTGCAATTTCCGTTCCTGCTATTCATCCAATTCCCAAGGCCAATGTTGCATATGATGCAAGTAGTAGTAACATCTACACAGCCTACTACAGTTCCCGTTCTCATAGCTCAACAACTTCCTAGGAAGCAACACAAGTATTTTATGGTTATGAAGTCGCTAAAGTCCACAGGGAAGGATGGTTTATATGTAGCTATGGATTGGCTGAAGGAGATCGAGCTCTTCGTGATGCCTGACATGTTTGACCTACAACTCAAGTATTGGGCACATTTGCTTGGGGGAGATGCAGAGTAATGTGGGATACACAGTGAGTTACAAATCAAGGATCGAGAGTCCACCTAGGCAGAGTTCTAGAAATTGTTTGCTGAAACATATATACCAAACTATGTGTAGGAGAGCTGCATGCAAGAGTCCCTTGACTTGTCTCAACAAGGCAGGAGTGCAATAGAGTACACAACCCATTTCAAGCATTTAGAGAAGCATTTAGGATTGAACTCAAAGTGCAAGAATGAGTCTGAAAGAAGAAACCCACAGTTACAAGTGAAAGTAGTCAAGGAAGGTAGAAGAAACTTTTCCCTCCTAAGAGAGGAGGACCCCCAGATCTACAAGAGGGATGTAGACTCCCACCATCAGGTCAATAGTACAGTATTTGTTATCATTTTCAACCTAGTCACCCTTGCCTGAGATTGTCAAGTGCTTTCTTGTTCTAGATAGAGCATAGTCATTTTATTTAAAAATGCCCAAAGCATTGAGAGCAGCAGCAGCAGCAAAAATCTCCACAGCTATCATAGTAGCCATGCCCCTCATCTGGTGGGTCATCAACCTCTATTACTCATACAATCTCTAGTCAACAATTAGGCAGGGGGGTGGTGGGGTGTGTGTATTCCCCAATAGTCATGGATCCCTTCTTGGTCATTCGGTTCTTAATAAGGAAACATAGACACTTTGTTCATCCATACAAAGATGTTGGGTCTATGATCATCCAAAAGATAATACATAGTCATCCTAGGACATCACAACTTTACTATAATAATGATACTATAGAGTATTAGAATAGTGTGTCAATAATATTTGATGATATTCACTATGTGATATAGGGAAATATTGTCTTTGCTAGTGGGAGTTATCCAAACATGTGTGATCTTTTAACACCATATTGACGTCCTCATTATCATGTGTCTGAATAGAACATACCAGGTCCATGGTCTGTAAGTATTGTAAAAGAATTATATGACCATCAACATTATCAATTCCAAACAACAGTGGGACAAGTATTTGGGATGTCAAAAGGATGATTTCATATACTTAAATCACAAGCAACATATTCATTTCGAAAACAACTGATGGTTGTGTCGGCTACTCGTATATTACATAATTTTATCATAGACAAGGATGGAGATGCATAACAATTTATTAATGGCAATGCCACTTTATATGAGACAAGTAACTACACAACATTTGTGAATGAATTTGAAGTTGGTACATAGACTTCTTAATGAGGAAGCAATAATTTATTGTGCTTATCTATAACTACACAAATGTTTACAGACTCCCAAAGTAGTAAGTTAGTGTTTCATGTCTACATGGGTACATTATTTGATTTGCTATTATGTTATATTTTTTTTGGTAATGTCATTATATTTTCAATTGCATGGAATCAAAGATGAAGCCTTGCAAGTACTATGTTGACAGTTGGGAGCATTGTTAACAACTCGCTATCAAATACAAGGGTGTAGTTTTCAGGTCGTTTACTAACACAGAAGTAGCAGAGTTGCATCTATACGAGTACTTGATGAAGAAGCAAGAGATAGAGATTAGTTGTAGTCATACATAAACTATAGAGAAGCAATGGGAATTGCCATGGTGTGAACTTGTGTCGGTCTTCTTCTTGGTTGTGGTGTCTGTATGTTGGTTTTTTGCCTTCTGAACTATAAGTTTGTTACTTTTGCTTTACGACAGATGTATTAGCATACCTTTATTATGGTTGGTCTAAACCTTTTATATCTATTTTGACAATGTAGTCAAATAAACACTTTACTATGGTCGAATGTAAAGAACTATGCTATGCTTGGATGTTGGTATATAGAATTATTGTGTACACGTGATATGACGAATTTTGGTAGTGCAATCCACTAATTTCTGGTTGTTTTTGCTTCAACAAACTGTACATTGGTATAAAAAGTGATGTGGTTGTGTAGGCAGGGGATGTTATGAATTGTATTACAAATACAACTTGTTAGGCTTATGTGGTACTTTAGTTCCATGCATAAACAAACAGGAAGCTAAAGTTCCAAGACATCAAACATAATGGGGCATATGGAAGGTGGAATGAAACTTCCGAAACAAATGTACTCATACTAAAAATCCATCACTTCATGCTCAGGTATTTAGTTCTAGGTATTCAAATGCCTAATTGATGTTTCTGTTGTACTTATACCTTATGAACTTTGGGTATCCTCTATTGTTGGGCCTTTGGATTATTGTGCATAGTATTTATCTGATGTACCTATTGAAATCCTGGAAGTAATATGTGATGCTCTCATGGTCATTCCAGATCTAGAGGGGTTTTGATGTGACCCTAGTCATAAGTTGGCTTTATGAGTATGATGCCTATATTGATTGTCATGTCAAATATGTGGTTAATCATGCTTCTGACTCAAGTTTTATGAAATTCTAGGCTCAAACATGCAAAGCATCTTTTCAATTGGTAGCCTTTATAATATGTATGCAACAGAACATTCACTTAGAGGAGATTGCCTATATGGTGAGCTTAGCAGGAGTAAAGGCAGAGTCACCCCAGCCTAAACAAATCACACTAATTTGTAATTTCTTGGATTTGTTCTATGAGGATCTCTATGGATTGCTGCCACCTAGAGAGATGGAGTTCATGATTGATGCATGGTGCAACACATATTTTGAAGGAATCCTATACATGGTGCATGTCGAGTTGGAGGGGTTGAAGAAGTAGCTATCGGAACTGATAAATAAGGGATTCATTCACCCTAGCATGTCACCTTGGGGTGCCTTAGTATCATTTGTGATAATGAATGATGACTCCCTTCACCTGTGCATTTACTAACGCATGCTGAACCAGATGTATCAATGGCCTCGCATTGAAGATTTATTATATCAACTAAGTGATGCATGAGTATTTTTCAATGTTGATTTGAGATCAGATTACTATCAGTTGTGCATAAGGGAGGAAGATGTGTCTAAGATTACATTTAGAATCCAGTATGACCATTATGAGTTTCGTGTATTAATTTTCAAGCTGACTAATGCTCCTACTGTATTTACGCATTTGATAAATAGAGTATTCAGAGATTATTTGGATCAATTTATGATTGCTTTATTGATGTTGTATGGATCTATTCTCTTTGGCATGAGACTCATAAGGCACATCTTTGTGTGATACTAAGTACGTTGAGACATTATAAGTTGTGTGCCAAATTGTCTAATTGTGAGTTTTTGCCGGAAGAATTTGGATTTTTGGGCTATATTATTTCTGGTTAGGGAGTGACAATGGATTTAGCTAAGGTAGAAGTAGTGCTGCATGGATTACCCCTACGACTCTTACTATACGAGCTTTGCTTGGGTAGGCAGGATATTACATGTTGTTTATTTATGGATTCTTGTAGATATCCCTACCCATGACTACTTACTCAAGAAAGGAGTGAGGTATATGTGTCAGAGGGACGTGAGTAGAGCTTTCAGATGCTAAAGTAGAGGTTAACAACAACACTTGTTTTGGCATTACCATCAGATGCAGAATGATTTGCAGTATATACTGGTGCTTCTAGCTATGGGTATGGTGGGATATTGATGTAGCATGGGCTTCTTAACACTCGCACTTCTAGAAGGCTAAGACCTATGACCTGAACTATCCTATCCAAGATTTAGAGTTAGGTGTTGTGGTCCATGTCTTGAAGATGGGGTGTCGTTATCTTTAGGGGGAGAGTTTGAAATATTCATATCATAGATCTCTAACTTATCTGTTTTTGTAGAAGGAGTTGAATGTCTGACAGTACATATGGATATAGTATCTGATGGGATATGATTTCAAGCTTGCTTATCACCCTAGAAAAGCTAATGCAGAAGTAGATGCATTGAGTCTTTAAATCTAAGGAAGTTGTATGTGGCCTAGTTCTTCAAGCCTATAAACTTATAGAGGATTGATAGCATGGCATTTGTTTACAGATAATAAAAATATGATTTTCCTTTATGCTTCAGTTCAAACTAATTTATGAGAAATAATTTTGCAGGAGTAGGAGTCCCAGAGTATGCCCATATGAGGACTCATTGTGAGTCAAGACAGAGGGCTTTTTCGATTGATCTAAATGGAGGGTTATGATTTCAGGGTAGATTGTGGATGCCAGATGAAGAAACCCCTAAAGAGGAGACTTTTTGGATGAGTTGCATTGCTCATGACATACCATTCATCTTGGTAGCAATAAGATTTATTAAGAGCTAAAAATAGTTTTGGGTGGGTTATTATGAAGTCCAACATTATAATTACTTGGCCAGATGTTTGTTATGTCAACGGGTTAAGGCAAAACATTAGAGGTTGGGCAGGTTACTACAACCTCTTGATATTCTACATTGGAAATAAGAGGATGTCACCATGGATTTTATTCGAATACTATCGAGAACTAGGTCGTCTAGGTGATAATTGATAAATTGACTTAGCTCATTTTCTGCTGATCAGTGAGAACTTAATCTATTGATTCATGGAGTGCCACCGCACCATTGTATCAAACCAAGATCCATCATTTACCTCTCGAATTTGGATATCTCTGCAACAAGTTTTGAAGACCAAACTGCATATTCAGCATTCCATCCTCAGTCCAATGGGTAGATAGAAAAAATCAAAACGACCCTTGATGCGATGCTTGAAGCTTGTTCCCCTTGTATGAGGAGGCGACTAAGATCTGAATGTTAAGCTGGCAAAGAACCCCCTTAGTGTTATAACATTATTGAAAGTAGGTACATATGATCAAAGAGAAGTTAATTGCAGCGTAAAGTCGTCAGAAATAGTACGCAGACCACTGACATAGACCTTTAGCTTTTTGAGGAAGGTGATCATGTTTCTTGAGAGTTTCCTTGACAAAGCATGCTCAACCCTATTATTATTGTCACAAATGCACCATATATAATACAATACCCAGAACCACACATTTTTGCACAAACATGATGCAACGAATGTGATGCCTATATAGTGTATCATATTTGCCTTTTAATAATTGGCAAATATTCTGACTTGTCTTACAATACAATATAAAAGCAGCCAACATAATTGGTGTTGAAGTTGAGGTAGTTTTTAGAATATTAAAGAACTTGACAGTTCTTTAATTATTTTCACAGAACTTTTCATTTATATTGTAACTTTGTTTTTACCCTAATTCTTCCTTAAGTAAGGGTTAGGGTACGTGATGAATAACAAGTTGGATGTTTTTTTATTCTCTCTCTTTCTCTCACGACAACATGGTATCAGAGCCAGCGGCGTGATCACTTCAGGCTACCGACGACTGGCAGATTTTCGGCGATCTCCTCTCCGGTGACTGTCAGGTTTCTAAACCCCAAACTCTCTCTTCCTCTCTCTTCGGTTGATGGGCAGAGACTGAATCTCCCTCTCTCGTTCTTCCTCCTCTCGTTCTTCCTCCTCTCTCGTCTCTCCATCTCCTTTATCATCTCCTTCTTCTTCTTCCTTCTATTGCTCGTTGGAGGGTGGAATCTGATCACGCCCATGTGGAACGCGTGATCAGATCCACTAGTGGAACATGGTGTGGCTGCTGGGATCCTGTCGTTCCTGCTGATCAGAAATTGCTTGTTGCTGTTTCTGGTTGTGAATAGCTGCTGCTGATCGGGGAGATGGTTTGTTTACATTGCTAATTGTGAAACAACAAGATGTGGACTTGCTGTTTGAGAGTTGAGGTTGGTAACAGAAAAAGCAGCGGCAGTCTTCGTCTGTAAGTTTGTTTTTCAGTAGTAATTATTGGAAAAGTTTCCTACTGTTCAGGAACGTGAAGGAAGTGTGATTGCTACCTGCTTTGAATGCATGTTACCAGCATCTAGACGTTAAAATCTGTGAATGGATTTTTCTGCCTGCACGTTCATTTTTTTTCAGCAGTCTATATTAAGTGTGCAGAGATTTTATATTAAGTGTGCAAAGATTCTTTTCTTTGATCTTCACTATGGAGCAGAGGGATAGTATTGTTGATACACAGGCAGAATATAGTCTCTGGGAATCTTCTTTCATTTGGGTCTACCATGAAGTTAGATGGCTCAAATTATGAAATCTGGTGTCGCGTATTTATGATGTCTGTTAAGGGGCATAGAAAGAAACATGTTATTGAGGAGGAAGAACCCCTAACTAAGACCGAAAAATATTCTACATGGGAGGAAGATAACAATATTGTGATGTCATGGATTATGAATAGTGTGCAGACACACATCACTCCTACGATTGCTTATTATACCTCTGCCAAGCATATGTGGGAATTTTTGAAGCAAACTTACTCCCATGATAAGAATATGAGCAAAGTTTTGCAGGTTAAAGAAGAACTTCTAAAACTCCAACAAGGTGACTCAGATCTGGCCCAATACGTTGCGTCAGTCAAATCAGCCTATGAGAGGCTCAAAGCCCTACATCCCCCGTGTCAATCATGCTACAAAACCCACTTTGAGCAGCACATGGTGGCGAAATTTTTAGCTGGGTTATCTCCTGATTTTGTAGTGGCCAAAGCCCAAATGTTGACTAGGGCTGAAATTCCAGACCTTGCTGAGGCCTATAATAGGCTAAGTCGTCTGGCGGTGACTTTATCTCCATCTTCAACTGATGCACCTTCTTCAGCATTAGCTGTCCCAGGAGGTTGTGGGCAGTCCTTAGCCATCTCAGGGAGCCGAGGACAGACCTTCAATAGAGGGAGAGGAGGTCGTAGTTCAGAAGGTGGACGTGGTAGATTTCAATGCACGTTCTGTTGAAGACTTGGTCATCTAGAAGATAGATTCTGGAATAAACATGGTCGCCCTATGATCCGAGGCTCCGAGTCATCACAGATCAAGAACTCGTCTCATATCTCAAAAGCTTCACATGTTGAAGATGACCATACGGAATCAAATGTAGAAAATGTCACTGTTAGTATGAGTAAATCAGAGTATGAACAATTTCTGGCTCAGAAAGCTTCATCTTCCTCCTTGGCGTCTACAGTTGTGGGTGATTCTGCTCTTTCCACCACTATGCAGAACTGAGATCCAGGTATGTCATGGATTATTGA
Organism: Nymphaea thermarum; assembly: GCA_011799765.1. Classification (NCBI taxonomy): domain Eukaryota; kingdom Viridiplantae; phylum Streptophyta; class Magnoliopsida; order Nymphaeales; family Nymphaeaceae; genus Nymphaea; species Nymphaea thermarum. The sequence continues at coordinate 119,843 of JAANDH010000284.1, read as the reverse complement.
TTCTGGAGCCTCCAAGCACTTTTGCAGTAGACCAAACTTATTCACCGTGCTTCACCATTTTCCTCAACCTAGACATGTGAAGCTTGCAGATGGGAGATTCTCTCTATTATCGGTTGGGGTAGTGTGAAAATTGTTGATTGTTTAACTGTGAATAACGTGTTGTTCGCTCCTGATTTTCCCACTCATCTTCTCTCAGTTAAAGAGCTAACTCATGATTTGAACTATAGAGTCATTTTTTATCCTGGTTCGTGTTGGTTTCAGGACTTGCAGACTGGGAGGATGATTGGTGGAGGCCATGAACGAGGGGGAGTCTATTTCCTGTCTGAGGCCATGGACATAGCTGCCACATCAGTTCCATCCAAACCTACCAGTCTCCATTGGCATCTCAGACTTGGGCATCCATCAGTGTCCAAACTTCGTTGCTTGTTTCCTCAGCTTTCCATGTCAGAGTCACTCCAGTGTGAAGCTTGTCAGCTTGGGAAACACACTAGGAGTAGTTTTCCTTCGAGTCTAAGTCCTTTGAGTCATAGTGTGTTTGATTTACTTTATTTCGATGTGTGGGGGCCTAGCCATACTGCTAGCCGGTCTAAATTTTGGTATTATTTGGTCGTTGTTGATGATTTCTCTCGTGCTAGTTGGGTTTTCCTTTTGAAGGAACATTCTGTAGCTATATGTATCCTTTAAAATTTTATTATTGAAGTAAAGACTCAATTTGGAGTTTCTGTTAAGTCTGTTCGCATTGACAATGCTCTTGAATTCAAATCGTCCAATCTTTTGCAATTTTACTCAAAACATGGAATTGTTCCTCAATTCACCTGTCCACATACCTCGCAACAGAATGGTGTTGCAAGCAAAAGCATCGACATTTGTTGGAAGTTGCTCGTACTCTTGTGATACAGAGCCATGTACCATCTTACTTTTGGGGGGATGCGATCCTAACTGCTTGTTACCTCATTAATCGCCTACCATCTTCATCTATACTTAACAAAATTCCAGTTCAAATGCTTTACCCGGATCGTCCATTGTTTCAAACTCCACCTCGTGTGTTTGGATGCACATGCTTCGTTCATATCCTTGGACCAAAGCGAGATAAACTTGCTGCCCAAGCCCGAAAATGTATCTTCATTGGTTATCCCAAGAACCAACGAGGCTATAAATGCTCTGACCCTCTCATTCAGAAAGAGTATGTCAGTGCGGATGTCACATTCTTTGAGTCCCGTCCATATTTCCCACAACCATCAACCTCTTGTCCTGAGAGTCTCCCTCAATGCCCTTTGCCAATCCCACCTTTCCCGCTTATGTCCCTTCCGAGTTCATCACCACCCCGAAGTCGTTTTTCAGATCCTCCATTAGTCTACTCTCACCAACAGGGTCTCTCACATGGCTCTCCTCCATCGTCCTCTCCTGAGGTAAGTGTACCTGATTCCTCACCTCCGATTATCTCTGACTCGCAGGATCTTCCTATTGCTTGCGGAAGGGTAAACGTCAGTGCACCATTCATCCCATTTCACAGTTTGTGACGTCTGAATATGTAACTGACAAGGTGCGACAATTCATTCATGCTCTGCCTACTTATACTACTCCGACATGTCATCAACAAGCATTACTAGACCCTAATTGGCGCCAGGCTATGGAAGAGGAAATACATACTTTACAGGAACGCCACACATGGGACCTTATTGCCTCCTTCTGGTTGTGATATTGTTGGATCCAAATGGGTATTCACTATCAAATACCATGTAGATGGTACCCTTGAACGCTATAAAGCTCGGCTGGTCGCAAAAGGGTATACTCAGACCTATGGTATTGATTTTTTTGACACATTCTCACCAGTGGCTCGGTTAGGTACCATTCGCCTCTTGATTTCTCTTGCAGTTCACTATGACTGGCAGATGCATCAATTGGATGTTAAAAATGCATTCTTGTATGGCGATCTTGAGGAGACAGTTTATATGCAACAACCACCTGGCTTCGAGGTTCAGGGGGAGTGTGGGAAGGTGTGCAAATTGCGAAAGGCCATATATGGACTGAAACAAAGTCTCCGTGCGTGGTTTCATAAACTATCTGATATTGTCTCATAGAGTGGATTCCAAAGGTCACCTCTTGATCATTCAGTGTTTGTTAAGAAGGGAGAGTTGTGTACGGTTATCTTGGCAGTATATGTTGATGATATTATATTGACCGGCAACTATAAACAAGGTATATCTGAGACCAAAGAATTTCTTCAAAAGCATTTTTCACAAAAGATCTTGGACACTTGAGGTATTTTCTTGGAATAGAAGTGGCTCGTGGTAAAGAAGGAATAGTTCTCTCTCAAAGAAAGTACATTTTAGACTTATTGCAAGAAACTGGAATGTTGGGCGCAAAACCTGCCACCATTCCCATGAATCCACGATTGCACCTACATGATGAGCAGTCAGAACTTGTAGAGTCCAAGACGTATAGATCCTTAATTGGAAAGCTTCTTTACGTGACAGTTACAAGACCAGATATTAGTTTTGCAGTGGGAAAGTTGAGTCAATTTATGGAGAAACCAAGGAAGATTCATTGGGAAGTTGCATTGATGATACTCAAATACTTAAAGTCTTCTCCTGGTAAAGGACTACTATTCAAGAAAGGGAAAACCTTAGATGTCCAAGCCTATAGTGATGCAGACTATGCAGGATCTGTTGAAGATAGAAAATCTACCACTGGATTTTATGTTTTTGTAGTAGGGAATCTTATATCTTGGAGGAGCAAGAAACAGAATGTGGTCTCACGGTCTAGTGCTGAGTCAGAATATAGGGCCATGGCCCAAACGGCAGCAGAATTAACATGGGTTAAATCCATGCTTGAAAGCCTTGACATTCTAGTTCAACTACCGATGATAATATTTTGTGATGACAGGGCTGCCACCTATATTGCAAATAACCCAGTCTTTCACGAAAGAACTAAACACATTGAAGTTGATTGTCATTACATTCGTGATTTAGTTCAAGGAGGAGCGATTTCTACAACTCACGTGGTCTCTGAAGAACAAACTGCTGATATCTTTACTAAGGCTCTTGCAATTAGGGAATTTTCAAAGTGTTGTAACAAGCTGAGCATGGTAGATATCTATGCTCCAGCTTGAGGGGGAGTGTTGAAGTTGAAGTAGTTTTAGAATATTAAAGAACTTGACAGTTCTTTAATTATTTTCACAGAACTTTTCATTTATATTGTAACTTTGTTTTTACCCTAATTCTTCCTTAAGTAAGGGTTAGGGTACGTGATGAATAACAAGTTGGATGTTTTTTTATTCTCTCTCTTTCTCTCACGACAACAATTGGCACATGGTCAATTGGCTAGAATTGACAGTTTGACTTCCATGGACAACCGCCATACATGCATCTAGAATTTTTTTTAATACCATTTCCTGCAATACATGCATCAAATGGTCATACTATCATCTAGCTCCTGGTCAACCCATTTGACAATGTGGCCTAGAAAATTGCATGTCTTTTGGGTGTCATGTTCAGTTGCCATGTTTACGTTAGGATCTGTTGCTAATCTAGAACTTTATGTTTTCAACTGCAAATAAGAATGGTGAGGATTACCAAGAGGAGTGTAAATGATTACCATGAACACATTGATAATGGCAAGGTAATATTAATCCTTGTACACCTTTTTGTATATTAGGAATTCTTACAACTTGTAATTATAGTTAAGCTGTACATTTCAGTGGCTATAGTTCTCAAAAGCTGTAAATCTACCTTTTATTTTTCTTTCCCATACATTCATAAAGTTGCAGAATATACAGGTTGGGGAGCAGGCTATTCTTAGTCTGGATTGTAGGCTACCAGCTTCATTTTCGCTCTATTGAAAGCTGCCTTTTACCAAAAACTGCACCAAACTTTACCAATCTACTACTGGAAGCCTAAACCTATGTGAAATAAGAATGATCATCAGTCCCTATGGTGTGTTTACTGTTGGTTCAATTTTGAAAGCTAAGAACATAATATTTTCTACAAATTCTGCGTTGGGAAAGGAATGATAGTAAAGGAAAATTTTCCCTCAACCCAACACTTGTCCCATGTATCCATCAAGAAAAATCCCCTTGCCTACATACCATGAAGACCTAAGGATACTGCATGCATTTTACATTTCAATACTTCAACTTCATTATCCAATATACGAACTATTGAAATTGGAATAATCAAATATTAAGATGTTAATATCACAGGAGACATACTTAGTTGTGACAATTTATTGGTTGATCTTTATGTAATGGAGTTGCAACTATGAAATCTAAGTGGTCCATAAACCAACCATCTTCATGCTAATCTTCTTGTGACAAATCTTCATGTTTCAGTCAAGTTCCAAAGAACTCCATTTTTTAGACCCATTATTCTGCACTTAGGGTTGCAAATGAGTCCATTTTGATCATTTTCTGGAAAATTATAGGTATAAGATTGGCATTTTGAGAAGGGGTAAAAGGATTGTGAGCTCACAGTAGTGACTCCAAAGACCATATATATATATATATATATATATATATATATATATATATATATATATATATATATATATATATATATATATATATATATATATATATATATATATATATATATATATATATATATATATATATATATATATATTAAAGCCATTGAAAATGCAGATGAAGGTCAACAGCAATGCAAATGCATAATTTGTGGCATTCAAAGATGCAGCACTATTAAATTTATTATTCTAGTGCGTACTGTAGTGTTCTTTTGTTATTACGGCTGTGCTTTCCTGCATATTGATCTCATAGAACTAGCACAGGTTCATGTGTAACCTTTCACTGGGTAACAAAAATTGCTTTGACAATGAAGTTATTAATTTTGTGTCATTAGTCGCTCTGTCTCCCTCTTTGTGTACATAAATGGTTGTCATTTTCTAATTTTAATCCATTTTTTAATAACAAAAAGATGAACAGCTTTTATAACATCCAAATTTGGTAGTAGAAAAGTCAAATTCAAAAAAAAAAATCAATTAAAACATGATTTACATTGAATTTCTGTTTATGAACATGTTCTGATGTTCGCATTGTCTTTACGATATTTTTTAACATAAAATTAAAATGTCTGGTTTTTTGGTCTCTTACCTTAGTAGTCTGGTATTTACCAACTATTCTACACATGTATATAAACTGAATGCATCGGGCTGCATGCGTGCAAGGCAAGAGCATCCAGGCAGCTGGCGAAATTCTATATATATGAAAATCCATTGCTAAAAGATATAATTGCGATTATATAAGTATAGCAGTTTTTTCGCCCGTCAAACATATCAAAAAACATTTATACACAATATTCATTTAGCCACCATTTCTCCTGTGGCTAGAGAGATCTGACAGCCTTGTGTCCAGTTTTCTGAGCCAATAGCATGAGTTCTCTCTCTCTCTGTCTCCCCCCCCCCCCACCCCCCCGCTCCAAATATTTACATAAAGAAATTATCTTTCTAGTGTATGACAATAAGATTGAAAATTTAAGATGCCAACAGGTCACACTCAATCTCGGGTGTGGTAATTACTTTATATGACTTGCTTTGGTGTAGAACCCGCAGATTCAGATTTTAAACTCTAAAACTACAAAATCGCCTCTCAATTTTACATGTGATCATATTTGTCCATCTGAAAATTAGATAGCTATCCCGGAATGGACTACTCCGTATCCCCATTCCTCATTAGATATGAGTTTTATTTTTCAATTCAACTACTTGAAATTGGATTTCAAAGAAATACCATACATATTATATCTAAATTATTGACAACCTTAAAGACGATCTTGAATAACTGCAACAAAAGCTTATAAATGTTTTACGTGAAACCATGACTCTTATTTATGGCGATCAATTACTCTCTCTCCCCCTTTTTTTCTCTCTCTCCCCCTCTCTCATGAAAGCCAACAAAGCTAATAGGATTTATTTCCTTTCTAGTGGGTAATAGTGAGTATGGAAGCTAGCTAGGGATGTCGACAAACCTAGAAAGATTGGATACAAATATTAACATATATTATGTGCATGGATGAAATTACTTTTTTTAATTGATATTTTCATCAAAGAGATACTAACTAATTAGTAAACGAAAAGTTCACAGGGCAAGGAACCAAAAATGAAAAGATTGTATGAGCTCATACACCATGGGGGGCCACTTTAAGGTTCCATAAAAACCCATTATTGTGACACCTTCTCCAGGTTCTTCTGTTGATGTCAAAATCTCTGTCACACGTCTCATCTCTTCCCCACCTTCTTTCTAGCCCAATATTTCATGAGTACGTCAAATAAAATGATGAAAGGATTATGATATCGGAGACCAAGTCCCTGCCTGTTCATCTTTTTCTTTACGTTCTTCTTTCTTTCTATTCTAAAAAGTCAAAATGGGCTGACTGAAGATTCCCTTAAGATCGATAGTGCTCCTATACTTCCATGAAACACACAGAACTCATTCATCTCCTTCGGACAATATCGGCAATATATGTCAAGCTTTCAACCTAGTTTCATTTTCCTTTTTTTAATTACATATTGTCATTGTTTTGTTTTTCTTCAATGTTGTAAAATTCTTGCAAATATGTCAGATGGATATCTTCAGTACCATATGTTCTACTTCTATTTGCCTCACAAACTGAGTTCTCTCTACCATTGTTACAGTGATTAAAACTCCATAAATCAATGTGATTTCAACATTTAGGATAACACAGATAAAATATCCAATTCAACTATCCATTGGCTTCTAAAGTATCTACCCACCCATACGACCCCCAACTTGTCCAGCCAATGATATCCTCCAAGGTCAGCCGCACTGTCGACCAGCTCCTCAGCTATGCATGCATCTATCTCTCTAACCTCCTCTTCCACTCTATTACCTATGTCATCTACCTCGTCTCAGACCTTATCGTTGATGATGACATCAACAAGCTCTACTCAATCTCCTTCTCCTTTGTCATTGGTGCCCTAGAGTATTGTCATGCTAAGTTCAACAAGTATTTTACCCTTCACTTATCGTCCAATCCTACTATCTTGTGAACTTTTGCCGGTCATCGGACACCTTGCTACTTCAACACCGGCGTCATGGTCATCAACATCAAAGTGTGACTTGCTCAGGAAGTCACCCAACAGCTCAAGTTCTAGATGCATATCTAGAAGCTACACTGACTGAATCCACATCCATGCCTAGAGCTGGTGGGTGATGACCTGAACGTGCCACCCGTGGATGCCAATGACCATTACGCCGGTGTTGAAGTAGTGGGGCATCTGGTGCCCAGCTAAATATCTCAAGAATGTAAGCTTGGACAAGAAGTGAGGAGTCAAGTAGTTGATGAAGTTCGTGTGGCAAGACTTTAGGGTGTCGAGGATGAAAAGAGAGAGAGTGATGGATCGGAACTTGGTGATGTCATCGAGTGAATGATATCAGAGTCAAGGTAAATGATGCAGGTGACGGATTGGGGGAGTAGGTCAGCATGGTAGATGCAAACGTAGTTGACTCGATAGTCATGGGCAATGCAGATGAAGGAGGTGATTGTCAGTGGGTCCATGTTTGTGTCGAAGGCCAAGATAGGGGAACATGGAGAGCAAACTATGTGTGGTCTATGAGATGGAATCTCATATTTCGAGCCCTTACTGGCTTCGAGAATAGTGTAGTGTACTTCATTTTATATATTGAAACATATAAAGTACAAATGGATAAGATTAGACTACATTATACGAAATACAAGAAAAGATACAATTCCTAAACAAAAACCGAACACAAACATCAAACATAATAATAGTGTCGACATCTTGTTTGTTTCCTGTGTCATCTACCTTGACTCGGATTTTATCCTTGTTGATGACATCAGCATGCTCTACTCAATCTCCCTCTCCCTAAGAGTACTGTCATGCCAACTTCACCAAGTATTTTACCCTTCGCTTATAGTCCAACCCTACTATCTTGTGAAATTTTGCCAGTCAGCAGACACTTTGCTACTTCAACACCGACGTCATGGTCATCGACATCGAGGTCGAACATGCTTAGGAAGTTACCCAACAGCTCAAGTTCCGGATGCACATTCAGACCTAAAGCTGGAAGGTGATGACCTGAGCATGCCACCCATGGATGCGAATGACCATCACGCCAGTGTTGAAGTAGTGAGGCATCTAATGGCCGGCTAAATATCTCAAGAATGCAAGCTTGGACAGGAAGCGATGAGTGAAGTAGTTGATGAAGTTGGCATTGCAGTACTCTAGGGTGTCGAGGATGAAAAGAGAGAGGGTGAATGAGGATGATATCGAAGTCAAGGTAGATGAAGCGGGTGATGCATTTGGGAAGTAGGTTGGCAAGGTAGATGAAAACATCGTTGATTAGATAGTCAAGAGCGTTGCAGACGAAGGACACGATTATCAATCGGTTGATGTCAATGTTGATGGCCGAGGTAGCGGAACATGGAGAGTAAACTGCATAGTACGATCCAAACTTTCTGTAGTCTATGAGATGGAATCTCATAAGTGTGGTCGATTTTTTTTTAATTTAGTGTTAATCTATTTCAAGCCCTTACTAGCTCCAAAAATAGTGTAGTGTACTTCATTTTTGTATATTAAAATCATTTGCCTGTTGGGCCCCGTTCTATTATACATATAGTATAAATAAACAAGATTAGATTACAATTTTATGAAATACATGTAAATACACAATTACTAGACAAGAACCCAAACATAGTTGACTAGATAGTCGAGGGCTTGATGAACGAAGGAGGTGATTATTGGTTGATCGATGTCTGTGTCGAAGGTGGAAGTAGGGGGACATGGAGAGAATACATACTGTGATGCAAACTATGTGTAGTTTACGAGATTGAATCTCATAAGCGTGATGAATTTTTTTAATCTAATGTTAACCGATTTTCAAACCCATATTGGCTCCAAGAATTGTGTACTATAGTTCATTGATATATATATATATATATATGAAAATATATTAACATATAAAATAGAAATGAACAAGAGTAGACTAGGTTGATTGAGATTAATGAAGAGATACAATTCTTAGACAAAAACCCAACACAAACATCATACATAATAACAATATCACACCTATGGAAGCACCACGCACTCACGAAATGCTATGATGGGGATAAAGAAAGTCTTAAGAATGGAGGGCAAGTGCACACATAATGCAACATTCGCATCACTTAGTGATGAGCGTATTCTGTTTTTGCTTTTCCTTTTCTTCCCTCACCCCTTTCTTCCTTAAACTCCTCACATAAGAATAGGGAAGTAAAATAATTTTTTTTTTGTGAGATTGAAGTTACAGTGAATATTAGGCCAATGAAGCACCTAGCTCAGAACAAATTTAGATGTCATTTAGATTTTTAATTTACATGTCACTACGACAAATTTTTTTGAAATATCTTTTGGATAAATCATTTCCAATTAGTATTGTCTGAAGGACATACATGCTTAAATTTTAACAGTTTCAACTACAAACCACAAGTTTTGAAAAATTTATTTCAAGCACTTCTAAGACAAATCTCAAATGCTCGTCTGAATTTTACATAAGAGAAGTTCCAAATCATGTACAACTTTTTGCACCTTTTGAAAAACAACATTTTTTAATAGCTAAAGTATTTTTGAAATTATAATTGGTTCTATGCCATCATCATTTGGTAACAGTGAGCATGGAAGCAAGCTTGGGATGTCCATAGAGTAGTGCTAGATTCAATATAGAAATTACATGCACGACTGCCGTTACTTTTCAGCCAAATCGTATTAATTAGCTAACAAAAAGTATTTGAAGATAAAAGCCAAAAATGAAAATGTAGTATGAGAAGAAACCCAATGTTAGGCCACTTTACGACTTATATATAAACCCATTACTGTGATACCTACTCCAAGTTCCTCTGCGCGTATCTAAATCCCTCTCACAAACCTCTTCTCTTGCCCCTTTTGTTTTTAGAACAACATTTCACTTGGAAAAAAAAAAGGAAGAGGAAGAAATATGGTATCAGAGGCCAGGTTGATCGAAGCTGCCTGCATGCTCGTCTTTCTTTTCACATTCTTCTTTCTGACTAATCTCAAAAGATCGAAATAAATTGGTGCAAAGTTTCCCTTTGGATCCATTGTGCTCTTATACTTTAGTGGAACCAGCAAACTCAAATTATGGATCCAATTCATCTTCTTCAGCCAATATTGGCAAAATAGGTCAAGCATTCTTCCTCGAGTCTTTTTCCTTGATCATATATTGTCATGGTTTTATTTCTCTCCAATTTTCTAATATGCTTGTGAACATAGATCTTGAGTACTAAATGTTCTTCATCTTCTATTTACCTCACAAGCTGAGTTCTCTCTACCATTGTTATAGTGATTGGAACTCCATAAGTCAACGTGATTTCAACACTTAGAATAACATAGATAAAATATTTCAGTTCAAGTTTCCATTGGTTTCTTAGGCATCTACCCACCCGTTCAAGGCCCAACTCATCCAGCCAATGATATCCTCTCACCTCAGCTACACTATTGACCTGCACCTCAACTATGCCAGATTGATCTTGCTGACCTCTTCTCCCCTCGGGTACCCCTATTATCTACCTAAACATTGTCTATTCCATCTCTCTCTCCCCATTTGTCCTTGGTGCCCTAGAGTATTGCCAAGCCAACTTCATCAAGTACTTGACCCTTTGCTTATTGTCCAACCTACTATCTAGCGACTTTTTTGCCAGTCATCGAACCCCTTGTTATTTCAACACTGACATCATGGACATCGATGCTGTCAGCATGCTTGTCACCTGCCACGTATCTACAAGCCACACTGACTAGATGCGCATCGATGCCTAGAGCTGACAGGTGATAACCTGAGCTTGCCACTCGTGGATGTCAATGACCATCAACACTGGTGTTGACCTGGTGGGCGGCAAAAGATCTCAACGATGCGAGTTTGGACAAGAAGCAAGGAGTGAAGCAATTGATGAAATTGGCATAGCAGTAATCTACGGTGTTGAGGATGAAAGGAAAGAGGGTGATAAATTGGAGCTTGGTGATGTCATTGTTGAAGACGAGATCAGAGTCTAGGTTGATGACATGGCTGACAGCGTCGGGGAGTAGGTCGTCAAGGTAGATGCAAACATTGAAAATGCAGATGAAGGTCAACAGCAATGCAAATGCATAATTTGTGGCATTCAAAGATGCAGCACTATTAAATTTATTATTCTAGTGCGTACTGTAGTGTTCTTTTGTTATTACGGCTGTGCTTTCCTGCATATTGATCTCATAGAACTAGCACAGGTTCATGTGTAACCTTTCACTGGGTAACAAAAATTGCTTTGACAATGAAGTTATTAATTTTGTGTCATTAGTCGCTCTGTCTCCCTCTTTGTGTACATAAATGGTTGTCATTTTCTAATTTTAATCCATTTTTTAATAACAAAAAGATAACAGCTTTTATAACATCCAAATTTGGTAGTAGAAAAGTCAAATTCAAAAAAAAAATCAATTAAAACATGATTTACATTGAATTTCTGTTTATGAACATGTTCTGATGCCTGCATCGAAGGCAAAGGTAGGGGAACATGGATTGAAAAGTGCATATTCTGATGCAAACTATGTGTGGTCTATGAGATTGTATCTCATGAGTGCAATCCAATTTTTTTAATCTAATGGTAATTGATTTTCAAATCCTTACTAGCTCCAAGAATAGTGTATAGTTTGTTTTTATATATTAAAATATATTAATATACAAAATACAAATGAACAAATTAGAGTGTATTGAACGAAATTCATGAAAAGAAACAATTCCTAGACAAAAGATCAACACAAACATCAAACATCATAATAATGTCATACATGTGGAAGCACAACACACTCATGAAATGCTATGATGATGATAAGGGAGGTCTGAAGAATGGATGTCAAGCACATACGTATTGTAGCATTCACATCACTTAGTAATGACAAGTATTTCATTTTTTTTTATTTTAATTTTTTCCTCTTCTTCCCAAAACTCCTCACGTAAGAATAGGGAAGTAAAATAAATTTTTTTGTGAGATTAAAGTTATAGTATGTATTAGTTCAAAGAAACATATAGTTTAGATCAATATTAAATGTCATTCAGATTTTTAATTTACATTTCACCAAGGCATTTTTTTATATTTTTTGGAATAATCATTTGCATCTAGTATTGTCTTAAGGAAATACGTGCTTAAATTTTAATCTTTTCAACTGCAAATCCTGAGTTCTGAAAATTCTTTCAAGCACTTCTAAGAAAATCTCAAATGCTTGTCCAAGTTTTATAAAGGAGAAGTTCCAAAACTTGCATAAACTTTTCATCTTTTGAAAAACACTTTTTGATAGCTAAAGCATTTTTAAAATGTTAATCCATCTTATGCCATCATCATTTGCTAATAGTGAGCATGGAAACAAGCTATGGATGTCAATAAAAAATAGTTAGATTCAATATAGAAATTACATGCATGATTGAAATTACTTTCCTTTTTAAATTTAAATCTTCATCAAAGAGTTATTGCTGAGTTAACAAAAAATATCTGGAGATAGGAGTCAAACAAGAAAAGATTGTATGAGAAGAAACCCCATGTTTGGCCACTTTATGGCTTCCACATAAACTCATTACGGTGACACGTCTCCTTGTTCCTCTGCCCATATCAAAATCTCTATCATAAGCCTCTTGCCCTCTTTGTTTGTATGACAACATGTCACTTGGAAATAGAAATAAAAGGAAGTTAACGAAATATGATATCAAAGACCATGTTGATATATGTCCTTAGGATCCACGATGCTCCTATACTTTAGTGAAACGAGTGATATCTACTTATAGAAGCCATGCATCTTCCTCAAACAATATTAGCAAAATAGTACTAGCTTTCTCCTTATTTTCTTTCCTTTCTTTCTTTTCTTGATCATATATTGTCATTCTTTTGTTTCTCTGAACTTTCAAAATGTTTGCAAATAAGTTAGGCCTAGTTAAGTATTAAATGTTCTTATTCTTCTATTTGCCTCACAAACTGAGTTCTATCTACCATTGTTATAGTGATTGAATCTCCATCAATCAATCTGAATTCTACACTTAAATTAACATAAATAACATATTTTACTTCAAGTGTCCAATGGCTTCTTAAGTATCTACCCCTGCTTATTTGAACCCCACAAATCGTCCTGCCAATGACACCCTCTGACATCAGCCATATTGTCGACCAGCTCCTCAACTATGCCCTCATCTTTCTCGCCAACCTCCTCTTCCGCTCTGTTACCCCTGTCCCTGTCATCTACCTCAACTGGGATTTTATCCGCGTTGATGATGTCTACTAGCTCTACTCAATCTTCCTCTTCCCCTTTGTCCTCGGTGCCCTAAAGTATTGTCATTCCAACTTCATCAAGTACTTTACCCTTCTCTTATGGTCCAACCCAACTTTCTAGTGAACTTTATCCAGCCATTAGACACCTTGCTACTTCAACATCAATGTCATGGTCATCGACGTCAAGTGTGGTGTGCTTAGAGTGTCACCCGTCGGATAAATGCCTAGATGCACATGTAAAGACTGGATGTACATCCTGGCCAAGAGCTGGTAGGCGATTCCTTGACCATTCCACCCATGGATGTTAGTGACCATCACTCTGGTGTTGAAATAGTTGGGTATCTGGTGAAGTAGTTGATGAAGTCGGCATGGAAATACTCTAGGGTGTTGAGGATGAAAAGAGAAAGGGGGTAGACCAGAGCTTGTGATGTCATCGACAAGGATGAGAGCAATTTGAGGTAGATGATGTGTGGGATAGAGTGGGGGAGTAGGTTAGCGAGGTGGATGCAAACATTGTTGATTAGATGGTCAAGGGAATGGTAGATGAAGGAGGAGATTTTCAGTCAGTCGATTTCTATGTTGAAGGTAGGTAGGGGAACATGGAGAGCAAAATGCAAAGAGTGATGCAAACTATGTGCAATCCTTGAGATTGAATCTCATTACTACGATCAATTCTTTTGTTAATCTAATATTAATCAAACTGAATATCTACCATTGCTATATTGATTGGACCTCCATAAATCCATCTGAATTCTGCACATAAAATGATGTAGAAAAAATATTTCAATTCCAGTTTTTTTGAAGTCACTTTAGTGTTCTCTTAAGACTTTAAGTAAACTTGAGATTTTGCTCTAATTCGGTTACCACCTATTTAGAGCTCAATCTCATCTTGCTTAAGTTCTTTTAGAGATGTGATCGTGTTCATTTGTGATATTCAATGGAGGTGAAAACAAAACAATCCTACCACAACATACATCTAAAGGCATTCCTACCACAACATAAATATAAGATTTTTGTTTTGTAGTTAACATAAACATTTTAATAAAAAAAAGTTTTAAAAATTGAATTGGGGTTGTATTACCCTTCCTCTACCTCGACTCTGTTCCCATACTTATTGATGTAATTGGCAAGCTCTATTGAATCTCCCTCTTCCTTTTGGTCCTTGGTGCAGCATAGTATTGACATGCTAAGTTCACCAAGTACTATACCCCTTGCTAATGGACCCATCTTACTTTTTGGTGAATTTGTTGTTAGATGCCATGCTACTTAAGCATCAACATCATGATCATCAACATGAAGGTGTGGCATGTTCAAGGTGTCATCCTCTAGCTCAAGGTCTAGATACACATCTCAAAGCTGATATCGACTTGATTTTGAAACAAGCAGAGTTGGTAGGTGATGTCTGAGCATGCCATAATAGGATGTCGTTGACCATCACACCAATGTTGAAGTAGCAGCTATTTTGGTGGCTAGTGAAAGTTCTCCAAAACAAAGGTTTGGACAAGAAGCAAAGAGTGATGTAGTTGATAAAGTCAGCATTATCAGAGAGGAAAATCAGCAAACTGATTCTTAGGAATGATAAGATCAAGATAACTTTCTTTTTGTTGTTGTAACATCAGATTTGTAACATTCCTATCCGAAAACTTTTTTTATCTATACATATCCCATTATTTGTTAACATGTATAAATACTCAAACGTATATGGAATGTATCATCACTTTTTGGCTCATCATCTCCCTCATTTCTCTCTTTACCTCATGCTTTCTTTCTCATGGAATGAGAGTGTATTCAGAGAGGAGTAGTGAACATGTTTGGCGTCTCAACAAAGGATCTCGCCAAAAGTGTTCACGCTTCTCGGCCTCATTCTTACCATCGGTGCCAACTTCTGTGCGTGACCCAAGTATTTCGGTGGAATCCTCATCACATTGCGGTTCAGTTTGGTCCATTATTGTAACCACAATAGTCCTCTATCAGCCGTAATTCCTTACTTCCAGTCGCCGCCTGTTCTGCCGCCTTCCGCTGCATTGTCGTTGAGTTCCCTATCGCACCCGTGATCTGCTTCATCCAAAGCAAACCTAGCTCCCCCAAATGATAAATCTCTCTGGGAAATTTGTTCGTCTGAGCAAATCCAGTGAGATGCCGATCAAATATATCTTTGTTTCAAATTACCGATGAACCACAAGACATTCCGACGATTTCCAATCCAAATCCAAGGATTAATTCGTGCAAACTAATGGTGGATCAATCCCAAACATTTGATCCTTGGACGGATAGTCTTCCACAATTAAACTTCAAAGAGTTACTCATTAAATTAACTGCATTTTGATTCAGACATGTTTTTCTTTCTTTTTGGCAGAGACTCTGACTGATTCCAGCATTAAATCCAACTGATTCCAAGGGCAAAGCATATTTTTTATCATCTGAGGAGAAATCGAGCCCTTATGCGTAAAAAGCCGATCAGAAACGAGGAAGAAATCACAATTTGAAGTTTGCTGGTATTTTTTTAAGTTTTTCTGTGCAGAAGATGAATTTTGGCGCTTTCAATTATTCGAGAGGAATCTCAATAGAATATTCCACTGTGTTCTTTGGTTCCCGGTAAGTCTTCTGTCACAGTGTCTCGCTTCACGCGGATTTGCATGTCCTACCGCACTTCACACAATCGTGTCAACCAAACTCGATGAATCCTGTCAGATTCAAAGTTCTGGCAATACCCTTTCTGTCCTCATCTCTTCCCAACACATGTCACTGTTATCGGCGAAAGAAAATTGTTATCGATGGAAGAGAACTGCCTGTTCACCGTTCTTCTCACAATTCTTCTTTGCTGGTATTCCCGTCATGGCAACAACTCTTCATGTTGATCAGTTTTTTGGTGATCAGAATGAGTCACCTTCTCTCTTGCACCATTCTGATAATTCTGGTGCTATTCTTGTGACTAATCCACTTGTTGGAGACAACTATTTCACATGGCAACAGACAATGAAGATGGCTCTTAGTGCCAAGACTCTTGCATCATATATCAAAAAGAATCATGTAAGCATGTCTAATGCTACTCACAATCGTCTTCGACCAAAATGTGATCATTGTGGAATGCGCAGACATATAAAATCTCGTTGTTACGTGCTTCACGGTTATCCTCCAAATCATCTTAAGGTTGTAGGTTCAACTTGTGATTCTTCTAAAACTGAAAAGGCGCGATAGGGAGGAACTTTGGCAAACTACGTAAATGTCAGTGCTATTTTGTCACAACTTACCGATGAACAAGTCAATCAATTGGCAACTTGGTTGAGTGTTGATACTTCACTGGCTACTGCAAATCTAGCAGGTAAACAACTATTCACAACTTATTTTCCTTGGGTTATTGACACTGGAGCCTCACACCACATGGCACCTCATTTCCATTTATTGTCTAATATAAAAACTCTACCAAAACTTTGTGTGATCAACCTACCAAATAGACATCAAACAATAGTCTCTATTACTGGAACAGTTTATCTTTCAGTCGATATTCAGCTTACTGATGTCCTATATATTCTTAATTTTAAATACAATTTACTGTTAGTTCCAAAGCTTACCAAGACCACTAATTGTATTCTTGTCTTTTTCTCAACCTATTGTGCTTTCCAAGGCCCTTTGTCGAGGAAGCTTATTGGAGCTGGTAACTTAAGCGGAGACCTTTACCATCTTCTTCTTTCGTCTACTTCACATGCTTTGCTTGCTTCTCCTAGTAATAAAGCAACTCATATATGGCATATGAGACTTGGACATCCTTCATTTGATAAGACTTTTTCGTTGAATGAAAACATTTCTATTTCCAAGCATAATTCTCATTGTGATGCATATCTTAAAGCTAAGTTTACTCGTTTGCCATTTCCAACTAGTACTAGTAGAGCAAGTGATCCTTTCAGCTTGATTCATTGTAATATTTGGGGAGGATATACCACGCTGTCACACACGGGAGCACATTATTCCTCACCATGGTAGATGATTTTACACGATCTACTTGGGTAAACTTGATGAGGTTCAAATGTGAAACATTTTCTAGCTTAACTAGTTTTTGTGCCATGGTGTTTGCTCAATTCAATACCCTTGTGAAATGTGTTCAGAGTGATAATGGTGCTGAATTTACATCTCATAATATGCAAGCATACTTTCATGAGAATGTCATAGAACATCAAATTTCATGTGTTGGAACTCCTCAACAAAATGAACATGTTGAAAGGAAGCATCATCATCCACTAGAGATGGTACGAGCTCTTAGGTTTTAAGCAAATATACCGGTTACTTTTTAGGGTGAATGTATTTTGATTGTGACTTTTTTAATTAATAGAATGCCTTCAACTCTTTTAAATGACAAGTCTCCATTTGAACTTTTTTATAATAAAAAACCAAATTATGAAGACTTGCGTGTTTTTGGATACTTGTGCTATGCCAAAAATTTAAACCCAATGCATAAGTTTTCATCACATGCACACAAATATGTTTTTGTAGGTTATCCTCACAATAAAAAAGGATATCGTGCATATGATTTAGATACCAAACAAATTTTTATAAGTAGAGATATTTCTTTTTATGAGGATTGGTCTGGAAACATATAAAAAAGTTGGGTACCATGAAAGATACCATTGAAATAGGTAGACTCCACTTGGGATGATGCAAAGTCCGGATCGACCTTGACACGACCCGAATAGGATGTGGCCATATGGGAAAATGCTTTCTGAGTCCATCTAGACAAGAGAAGGTATTAGACTTTGACATGAATTGACCCAATAGAGACTCGAGAAGAGTTTTGACATTGGGTTTGGACATGGACTTAGATGCAAAGTAAAACATCATATGCATCCAAATAAGCAATTAACAAAAAATTGATAATGCAATCCTTAGGACTCTTGCCTATATCCATTGTTTTGAAAATTGACTTGAAATCTATGGAGAATACATGGGTAAATTGTTCTTGATTTATCAAAATTTAAGGTACGCCTATATACCAAATTTATGGTACTGACATAAACTCCTCAAAGGGTTTTCTAGATTTGGGTTCTCCAATTCTCCATGTTCACCCATCGATATACCGGGACTATTTTCCATTTCGGTACTAATGGGGGGACTTCTCAATCCAATTGGGTGTTCGAGTTGTAAGACTATATCTTGGACTAATGTCCTAGAAATAGCCCAGCAACATGATGACCGGGATATGATATAGGTAAGAATTTGTTTTTCAAAATTCATGAGAAGATGTGAAATAGATGGCTCTATTTTATACATTCCTAAGAGATAGATTTGAAAATTTGAGAGCATACATGGGTTGCATACAATCCCTTAATTGAGGAGGGGTAGGATAAATTGAAATGAAAGAGGTTCATGAAATCTCCTTAATGTACACTACATGATGCCGGTATGCATGTTTATGAAGAAAATTTTTGTGCAATCGATATCCGGCATTGTGAAATAACTTGTATATGATCCAAATAGGTCCTTAGACAAACAATGACGGGTCCCACCGGGTGTGCCATCTGTTCGCACCCCACCTTCTTTTTCAAGGGGGGTCGAAATGCAAGTCAGGAAAATTCTTTTTAAAATTGAGGTTTTGAGGAAAAATTTCAAGAGAAAGGGATCCGCCCGTCAGTACGAGGTCCAACCATTCCTGCCACTTTTAACATGGGTAATTGGACCAAGAACTAGGATCATTTGGATCATGTACAAGTTATTGATGCAAATCCTATATGCTTGTGCATTGAGGTTTTGGATTCAAGAACCAAAATTCATTTTGAATAAGTGATTTGAACTCATTTTGAAGATTGGAGGATTTTCAAGTTGGTTCAAAACCTTTGTTTTCGATTTGAAATACATAATTCTTGAGTATTTTGAAGATTGAAATTGAGTTCTTTGTTGTGAACTCTAGATGATTCATGAGTTGAAATTATGATCAACTTTTGGAAAATAGCTAAGTTTCCTTAGCAAAGGAAATTGATTTTTGAATGCTTCTTTTGCCAAATCATGTGATTTGTAGAATTCATTCTCTTGAGGCAACATAGGTTCCAAATTGTTAGAAAACATGTTGTTTTCCAAACACACTTTAGCTAAGATTATGAATGCATTGTTTGTGTTTTCTTTTGAAGTTAAGTGAAGTTTACAAATTCTCATTGCAATATGACTTGGTCACTTTTTGCAACTCAAATTTGAATCACTTAATTTCTTGAGAATGTGCATGTGGTGCTATTGATTTTGAGTGAAAGTGAATGCATGAAATGAGAAGGGAAACTATATGAAACATTCATTCTTCTCTCTCTTATAGTCTCTCAAGATTCATTCATGTGAACTTTCTCTCCTAATCTCTCAAAGTCCATCCATTGTAATTTCATGTCATACAATCTACACATAAAGATTGATTTTAATTAAAATGTAGGACTTTCTCTAAATGTGCTTATTATATGATTAGCACATGAATTAGAGATGTAGTCCACAAGCTTGAGACTTAACATAAAATTATCAAAATGATGAAAAATACACAAATGATGCCAAATTCAATCTTTGAAATGGATGGGAGACGTGGATGACATCCACTTTTGTCTCAAAATAGCTAAAAAAATCAGACCTTGTGTTGATTTAGATAGCTGAAAATTGTGGACATTGATTCCAATAAAGGCTTGTTTCTTAGATAGAAACGATAAGTCTTTCAAATCTATTCAAATTTCAGATTTTGTACTAATGAAATCAGTAACTTCTTTGGATGATTCTAGGATCGTTGGCATTTCAAATATATAAACTTTGACATTCTTAAACCAATTCCTATGAAACATGGTCTGATTTCAACACCTAACATACATCGTATGTATGGATTGCTGAAATTAAGTAAATTTTAAAATGAAATGAAAACAATTTCATAACTTGGTACTATGAAAATCAAAATGAACCGTCTTCTTAAAACCAGTTTGGAAATGTGTTCCAATCTGATTTTAAGAGAGGAAAGCAATTTTTAACAAAAGATTGAACACGTATATATATATATATATATATATATGACAATATATACATATACGTACTTACTCTTCAAAATGAAATTTTATGAAGGGACCACATAACTCACGAATCATGAAGATTCATGGCTGGGTTCTTTTACGTGAGAATATTGAAAACTTGTTTCAAATCTCCCCTACTACCCTTGATCAATTAAAGAAAGCATGAAACAAAATAACTTTAACTAGAAAGAGATAAATGAATGCTCAAGCTAGTTCATCCTTAGTTTCGTCATGCAAAGGTGGATTACATTCACGAGAATGCATCCATCCTTAATTCCTTAATAGGTTTTTTCGTCATATATATATATTGCAGCAAGATCACTCTCTCAACGTGGGATTTTCTCATGGTGGGGAGTTCAAAATGGTTTTAAGCTGGTTGTTTTTAAATGGACATGGCCTTGGGGCCCTTTCCAAAATTTGATAGATGGGTTCATCTTTAAGAAAAACTGATATATGCATGCATTATGCATTAACATGTACATTTAATTGTAGGTTTTCCCTAGTTGGACATCATTTCCAGCCATGAAACAAATGAAATAAACCCTCCCACGAATTGCTGGAATTAAAATAAACCAACAAGAAGCTAAAGTAGAAGAGAAGTGAGTTAAAATCACCTACCTTGCGGTCGGTCTTGATGCTTGTCATTCTTCACTTGTTTTCTAAATCGAGCAATCCTAAGCAAGAATCCAATCGTGAATTCGAGCTTAGCAAAGCTAGAATAAGAATAGCTTGCTTACTGAAATTGGGAGTGGTAAAGAGAGCTTCTCACCACAAAAGTCCTAAGTGAGGGTCCACTTAAGCACCCTAACTAGCAAAATCAATGGGAAAAATAGAAGAAAATGAAGAAGAAAATGGGAGAAAGGGGGAAGAGGGCTTGGACGAATCTCTTCTCTCTTCCTTGGCTTCTCCCTCCTAGCTCCTTGGCTGCAGCAACTTGATGGAATCCTCCCAAAATTCGTCCTCCCCCTTGGTGGCCAAGGGGAGGTTTATATAGAGGAGGAGGTGGGTTCAACCACCTTCTTAACTCACCTTAGGAACTTGCTTAAGACCTTGGGGACCTGTAAAATGAGTTAAATAGGCTTTAAAGGCTCTAATTGACCATTTCTTAACCCATTTCCACGAGCTAGGTGGGCTGGGCTAGGTTTGGTCAACATTGGTTCAGACTTAGCTGACCAACTTTGACCAAAATTTCAGACAAAAATGCCCTTGCATAGGGTTTTGCCTTATTTTGTGCTATCTATTTATTTTTTTGTTTGAAATCGAGCTTGTTAGGTTAAAACCTAGTTACTAAGCTCCAAATGCCATTGAATTATGATAATTCAATTTAAATTTGAATAAAATTTAAAAATTTTATCAAATTTGGTTCGAAAAGGATATTTTCATCCATAACTTGATTGAAGATGAATTTCGACTGAATCAAACTTTCGTTTGAAAGATTGATTTTTAATTTGGTATTTGACAAATCCAAATGTATATTTACCTATCATAAGCCAATTTATGCTTTGTAATCTCAATTTGACTATAGAAGGGCAAAATTGTCCAGATGGGTCAATTTCGACCAATTGACCAAACTCGAAGCTCATATCCGAGTAGTTTGACTTTGTTTGAAGTAATTTGATAAATTTGGGCTAAGAAAGCTCTTAACTGAGCTGAATTGTACTTTGACTGAGTTTAGTCAAAGTGGGTTCGATTTGGTCAAAGTCTATGTTCGTCCACTGATTGGATTGTGAGACAGACCTACTTTTTGACTGTGTTGAGTCCATGTTGACCGAACCTAGCTGGAATTGGCACCACATTTGGGTGCACCCAGGTCAAACCTACTTGGATTAAGTAGGTTAGGTGAGTTTGACCAGCCTAGTTATTGCTTTTTGGAAGTTGACTCATCTTTAAAGAGGACCTGGTTAAAGAAGAGAGAGAGACATAAATGTCTCATTTTTCCTATGTTTCTCATTCATTTCTCCTTGAAAATGACTTTTCTTTAATTAATTTGAGAGAAAATATTTTTTTTTAAATGGAGGGAGCGTGGCCCCTGGGGGGGCTCTTGACCACACAGGCTATGTGGGGCCCACACATGGGTCCCACGTAGCATTTTAGACTCAATTCTTGGATCTAAGTCAAAATTTGAATTTTGCAATTGGATTTGGATTTCAAATGACATTTGTAATTGGATTTGGATGTCAAATGACATTTGTAATTGGATTTGGACTCGTAATCCTGCATTGGGATTATGTCACGAGTTAAATTCTTGATTTGAATCTAAATTGTTCTTTAGATTCGAAATTGGCTTTGAAATTGCAAATTTCCACAATTCCTTTGTGAAATTTTCACATTGCTTCAATTTTGATGTGGAAAAATTTGGGGTGTTAACACATTGCTTATGATACAACCCTACTTTTCGGTGAACTTTCAGATGTTATGCTATTTGATCAACACCAATGACATGGTCATCAACATCGAGGTATGGCTATTTTAGGGTGTTGGCCCTCAGCTCACAGCCTACATGCATGTCGAGAAGCACACACCGACTGGAAGCTGGTACGTGATGCCCTGAGCATGTCAGCCGTGAACATCGATGACCAACAGAGTATATTGATTGATGCATATGGTGCAAAGGAAGACAATTCAAAAACTAATCAATACAAGTATATCCTCATGCATTTATCAGGATCTGAACCTGCAACGTAAAAGAAAAACTCTAAGCAGAAATTCTTGATATATGAAATTAATTCAAGTACTTGTTAAACTTGGCTCTACTTGCTAATAAAAACTTGTGGCTTCTTGTTATGACATTTGTAAATTTTTTATGCCTAAAGGTCGTTTGATAACCATCCCACCAGACAAAATAGATAAGACATCCTATCTACTGTACCTTTGTTTGTCCATCCTATTAGTAGTGTTCTTTGTCCATTGTTTAATAGCTTTAAGAACAAAACACAATGTCTGTTCTATGTGGCGTTTCTTTTATATTTTGTTTATTCGGTTTATTCTATCTCGTGTTTGCTTTTTTCTTCTATTTATCTTGCACTATTTGTTTTACGTTTGTTTTCTACTCTAGCTATTCTATTTGTTTCATCTAGTATTTGTGTCCTATGTGGTTAATTATGTTCATCATGTATGTCATGTCCACTATTTTGTGACAAGGTCACTCTATTTGGTAATGTTGTTTGTTTTGAAATGCGGCAAACTTGTTTTTAGATATATCATACAATATAAATGTCAAGAACCTTATGTCTTGTTTAAGTCATTATATAACATGAACAAAGTTACATCAACATCATTACAAATTTATAGCAAGACTTGTTATATGATAATTAACACATTTGACAACAAGATCTTGTTAAGGTAAGTCAAATTTGCAAAACATTCATATATCATATTCAACTCATAAGAATTGATTCATCTAACAAAAAGATCATCAATGTTAAATGTTATTTTGTTAAAATCAACAATATTAAATAAATTATGAAACATCAAAATAGAAACCATTTAAATTGTTCAACTATTGAATGTCATACTTTGACACACATTGATACAAAATGTGACATAAAAGTTCACAAACTTGAAAACAACAAGACTAAAGCTACTACAAGTACTCTAATAGCTATGACAACTCTTCAGCAATAAGTCTTCTTAGATGTGTCACCCAAACTGTATTTAACCATTATATAGTCATCTCACCCTTCCCTCAAAAACTATATAATACAAGACATTGCATCACAATCTAGTTATTTTATTTTAAAAAATAAAAAGACAATCAAAAAGTGAGATTAAACACATGAACGATGAATATAGTTAAGTATATTACTGAAAGAAAGTCATATTAAATAAAGTAACACAATCACATGTAAGATAATGATAACATAAGTTTTTAGCAGAAGCTTACTTGAAACATAATCATTTCACATAGAAATAGAAATGTAATCACAAACTTCATTGTTACTTCCATATACTTATGTTTGTTGAATTGTTTTTGGCATAGTCATCTATAATGTTATTTGCTCCATCATCATGATATGATTATGAAAAAATTGTTCAACATTTGGATTGTATTGGATTATAAAAGTGTGCAGAATGCATATTGCTTGTACAATTTAAACTTGAGTTTGTATTGGATAAGGCTCATGATTTTAAAGAATGGAAAACCTTCTTTAAGTAAATCAAATATTTGTTATACATTGGTTTGTAATTCTTCTCTCATTTTGATTTATCTTGATCCAATAACAATAAACTTAGACAAGTATTGTCAACATTTTTTATGTACAATAAAAAAACCAAAGATGTTTGGATATCAAGCATATGCAAGATAATATTTATGTATTTCATAATAAACAAGTCGTATTTTATAAGTTAGACAGTTTGAATGAACATAATTAAATTAAACTATGAGTGTTCAGTTTCCTACCTTGTAGAACCTACAATGTTTAAATGTCATATTCTAGTGCAGTGTACAATACCTTTTAATCAGTCTTCTCAATCAGTTAGTACATGTTGAAATTGCATATCAAACCGCACCACAATTAAGACATTTTGTGATAGAAAGTCCTTTCTGTTTCACCAACAATTTTGACCATCTATTGGGATGTACATTGAAACATGTATATTGTATATTGTTCTCAGACAATCTATTAACACAATAATACATGTTAGAATATTTTACATACTATATAACATCGAATTCAATTTATATGTCCATTGAATTGCAATTTTTAACTATACAAAGAAGTGTGGACATGCTATAATTCGGCCAGGTATGTTGTCATCTCTATGTCCAATATACTCATATGCAATATGAAGAATTGTTTTCATGTATAAGTTCACATATTTACTGATCATTTGTCCTAAATACTGAGAATTATATTGGGTTTATTGATTATGTTGATCATGTCTCTATGTGAGAAGAAACATTGTCACTTGTTCTTTAACTATGATTTCTCATGCATCACATAACAATGCTCTCCTTTTCAATGTATTGCACAATAATGTATATGTTTTATGATCCATTCTCAATAGGTCTTGACAATTCCTTGGGTGTCCATGCATGCAGTCATATACAAATTGGGTACATATTAGTCTATTGATATGTACCAAGTTTTAGTAGGTTCTTCTTGACCTTTCAAGTATTCAAAGAGCAGATATAGAATCAGATAAATATAACTATAGATATTTTATCCATCTTAAACAAAATTTATAAATGCATGAGAATAGAACATGTACATGCAGTATACAACATCAACATAGTATAAATATAACAACAAGACTTGATAACTATACAGATGAACATGCATATTCATAGTACAACATTAAGATTAATATTAACAAGTATCAAGCAATTCAACAATAACATGGCATCAACAAGTGCCAAATATTTCACATTGACATTACTTGTCATCAACTGATGTGCCTACACAGCCAACCAGCTTGTAACTCCTAGGAGATCATGAGAAAGTCGTTTGCCTTGTTAAAATTACCAAGTAGGTCACCTGCTCTATAAAACAGTTCATGATCTATCACCTATCTTGTGCAAAGGTAGCTCAAATCATGTCACTCCTCTGCATGATAGAAGATGGTTGGGTATCTACAAGCTGCTATATAAACTGACAAATTGTTTCTGCAATTTTATTACTTATTGTTGACTGGATTCTAGATCTCTTATTTGCCCTCGACATGTTAGAGGGCTCTAGTTGTGGAGACATATCTATAGGTGTGCTAGGTACGAACATGGAATCAATTTCATCTTCTACATCTACTCTGATTTAGACATCAATCAATGATATATCATCTGTTATACTCCTATTGTCACGTAATGTGATGAAATTACTTCATATTTCCACTACATGTTCATAAAACTTTCATGTCAGTAGATATATATCATTTATTCTATCTAAGAACTTTTGTACATATCCATTCAACACTTTGTTGTCTGCTACTAACATTTTCCTATCGGGGTTTCGTCCAAATCAAGAAGATCGAGTATCTCTTTCATCACTACATATTAGGTTTTAGTCTTTTAGGCATGTTCCTTATTTTTGTTGTGGTGAATGATGTCTCATACATCTCTATCATCATTCTTTCAACCTCCTTGATAGCTATTTCTTTTAACTCATCCAATGTCTTTAGCTCGAGGATTCAAGCCTACTGTAATGTCATATCGAACAAATATTAGACATGATTGTCATACCATTGTAGTTTGTCCTTTTGATTAGACATCTAATTTGAACAAAAACAAATAAAAATTGTTTTATTTCATGCATTATTCTAAACTATTAAATAAAATAGATAAGATAACAATTATAAAACGACATACATGTCACAACAATATAACACAACAGTTATATCTTTATCAAAGTGTAGGCAATGAGATCCAACAATAACATAGACCAACATGACTACAGGGCTTGTAAACCTGTTGAATGATTAATAAACAAGATATGCCAGAAAAGTGAAAATGTGATTGGAAAGTATAAACAAATGATTAAATGAGGTAACTTAACAAACAATTTCACATCCACATCAGAACATATTTGAAAAAGTAAAATGAGAATCAATCAGACAAGTAGATGCTTATTAAAATGAATTTGAAGGCATATTTTATATCTATGAAGAAAGGCACTGTAAAGAGCCCCGATGACAAGCTGGGTGGCCTCGATGAGTCAAAGCTCCTCCTATTCAAAGGGAAGTATATGTGTGTGTGTGTGTCTATATATATATATATATATATATATATATATATATATATATATATATATATATATATATATATATATATATATATATATATATATATATAAGGTGCAAATTAAATATATTTCCAAAACATTTAAGAAGACATATATAAAACCTAACAAGATATCTCTTATACTAATAATGATTTATATAATCTAATTAAATTATTGGTAAGTGTTTTTCCATGTCGTAAAAGCTAAATTTTAAGCACTAACTAATTTATGGCTATACAATCAAGTTGGTAATTTCTTCTTATCTTTGGGTTATAATACTGAAATTGGACTAAAACAGCCATTGGGTGGGGTCATATCATGCAGCTCGAGCTGGAAGTGCAACATTCACCTATGGGTTAGGCGAAGAACCAGATCAAAATATGATCATTATGTCAATTGTTTTATTAATGTATATCAGCATTTGTTAATCCAGATCTTTACGAAGATTTGGGCCCCGGTAAGAGAACTCACACGTAATTACCAGTCGGATGTGGCAAGCTATAAGGTTATTCTTATTAGAGCTGATAAACTGATCCATTTGGCATCCCTAGGGGAAGCGACATTGGAGAGTCTTCACCATCCAGCAGATCAAATACATAAGCCTCTCTTTCTAACAACGGCTGGTCACTCCTTTGCCATCAACTCCCACCGTTGGCCAGTAGAGGCAGCTCTCTTAGATTCTCAGTCTCCTCATGCCTCTTTCTCCTTCTCTTTCTTAGCCAATCAGCCCATGGGATCTCGCGTTCTTTCTCTCTTGCTCTCTATTTCTCTCTGTCCTTACCTCGCCAATTGGTCACCCTCTTTCTGTCAACCAGCTAGCCCTCGGGCCTCTTACTCTCTGTTTCTGCCTTGCCGGTCAGCAATGGTTGGCCAGTCACCTCTCCCTCCCTCTCTCTCTCTCTCTCTCTCTCTCTCTCTCTCTCTCTCTCTCTCTTGGGTTCTACCACATCCTCTTTGCATGTCCTGTTTTCCCTTCCCTGATAGATTTCAGCAAGAGTATTATGGTGCTAGATAATCCTTCCTTAATTGGTGTGTAATGAGCTCCAATTTTATTGATTTGCTTGCATTTATCATTTCATGTTATCATTATAACAACCATCTTTTTTCTCTAGGAAGGTTGGAAAGAATAATCCATATGTGTTAGTCGTCTATCTTTGGTGCAATACATTGTAGCTTTGTAAGAGAATACACTGACCACACATAATTCTTTTGGCATGTGCCATGAAGAGAATTTACTCCTTAATGAGACGTCTGATATATTTACAATCATGGAATTTTACAATCAAAATGCTTATTTTTTAAGAAATTGAATAATTAAACATATCGAGTATTTTGTTTCTGGAATTGGGAAACTGAAACCTGAGGTTTTGATTTTGTTCTAGTTTGAGGATAAATTGTAGTTCTGAAATTTTCATTCTTGAATCAAAATTCTAAACCATCAAACGCCCTGTAAATGGTCACATTAGGTGGTAAATATTATGTAGATAGCACTTTTTGAGTGATGGGTGGTCTGTTGTCAGAAAACTGCAAACAATGAAGATCATTGCCCCAATACCAACACAATTAAAACAAAACTAGCGACAACATAAGAAACTGATAAAATGGACACAGAGGAATAACGCAAGGCATCAAAATTCTTTGATAGAGAATGGAAGGGAAAGAGAAGTTTGGAACGAAAGAAAGGCTTCAGACATTCACAACTCTAAGTTGACAAATTTTAGATGTTTTGATTTGTTCAAGTTTTAGGAGAACACCGCAAATGGTTCTAGCTTGGAACCATTGTTGACTCAAGATAATGACAAAAAGAAAACACAAAATTTGAGAAGGAATTATTGCAAAGAAATTTGAGGCGGTGTAGCTAAAATCAACATCATCTAGCTGGACCGTAGTTTACTTTCTTGCTTGTTATATTAGTTCATGTTAGTGTCGTACAACTAATTATTTGATTATTTTATTTTGATTATGCAATTGAACTATACTATGTTTTTTTTTTTTTTTACAAAGAAGGTGTTGTTAGGTCAAGTCAATTTTATGAGAATTTTTTTTCCGCAACTACGATAAGTCTATTTGGGGATGACTTCATGTACATTGATTGATACATGATTGTAGATATAACTTGTTTTATTTTGTATTCAATTTGTTTATCTAGTACGCGCGTGCGTACGGAGGAGTAGATATAACTTGTTTTATTTTGTATTCCATTTGTTTATCTAGTATTTCTATAAATTTTTTTCACTACTTTCATGTATGTTATAGATTTTAGTATTTTGCTAATGAAACTTCTACTCAGACCGAGAATTGGGAGGCATATTTATTACTTGAGTTCTGACCATCAAACTGAATGGCCGGGTGTAAAAATGACACAAATATCTTTGAACGATAAAAAAGAAGATAAAACGTGGAAAGGAGACAAAAAGTCACCAGTCTAAAAAGACAACTCACGTGGATACGGAAGGGTTGACCACTGTGTTCGGGTTCAGTGGTCGATCTGAGCATCCACAGCGCTCTAAAGGCCAGATAGCCAACACATTCATTCTCCGCTGCACACAATTAAAGAGTCGGATCTGAATCTGCTACTACTGGAGCCATATCCACCCAATCGACGGTCGAGCGATTTTAACTTGCGAAATCGGCGATCAAATTCAGCAGGGGACCGAAGTCCGGACGATGTATTGAGTACCTTTAGCCGCGGGAAGAAGAAAAGAGAAGCGGGGAGAGGGAAAAAGAATCCCTCCGTTTTGGGGGAAAAGGAATTGCCCCGTCACGGGAGGAGGAGGGGGAGGAGAGGGAAAATGGGGAAGAAGGGGCAAGGAGGGCGGGAATTCGAGTTCTGCGGCGTCTGCCGGATCAACCACAACGACGGTCGACAGCACGTCTACTTTCCGAGGCACAAGCGCGCTCTTTCCGACCTCCTCTCCCGGTTTCTTTCCAAGATCTCTGAAGTACGCTTCTTCCTCAGAAACCCTAGCTTCCTTCGCTGCGATGACGCTGGAACGAACCGATTCTGGTGTGCCGTCTGCGAAGCGGATGTCGACGAGG
This sequence comes from Nymphaea thermarum, assembly GCA_011799765.1. NCBI lineage: Eukaryota > Viridiplantae > Streptophyta > Magnoliopsida > Nymphaeales > Nymphaeaceae > Nymphaea > Nymphaea thermarum. Next base: position 89,795 of record JAANDH010000284.1, on the reverse strand, counting down.
TCGATAGCGAGTTCGCCTGGTATACTTCCTCTTCTTTTCTTCCTTTCCTTCCGTTTCAACGTTTCTTCGTTCGCATCTCTGGTTTCTGTATCTGTTTTGAATTTAGGAGTTTCTTTTCTGAAAAATTTTGGTTGGTTTCAGTTGCAATGCGATCAATCATCTAGCCGGATCAGAACATTTAGTTTCGTTGAAGTCCTTCTTGTGGAAACACGGATCGGGGCAAGATCGGGTGGATAAATTTAGGGTTTCGGAGGAAGAGTTTTCTAAGGTGAGAGCGAATCTTCTTTGGGGGTTTCTTTGTATTCATTCGTATGATGTTTCTTTGTTTAATGTTTAGTTCCTCCTACGAAGGATGAATTGTCCGTTGCGTTTACGAAAATATTTTCATGGTTGTTACTTTCCTTCTTAATGTTTAGGCTGTAGTTTGATGGACATTGGCTACCAATAATTAATTAATATTTTCTTGCCAATGCAGTGGGAAAATCGGTGTAGGTCGATGAAGATGGGGCAGTCATCGTCGAATGCCAGCAACATTGGGCCTTCTAATAATATCCACAATGGAATTAGTTGTTTGGATAGTAAGAGCTATGAGAACGATTCAGAACAGCGCCTTGAAATTGGCGCTTCGGTGCCATCGGGTAGTGGCAGTTTGGCTCCTCCAAACAATATCCTCAATGGCGCTAATAGTTTAGATATGCTTACTTTTCAAAAACCTGTGAATCACTCTTTTGAATCTGGTAATCTTTGTGATGGTGTTCTGCCTTTACAACGTTTCACGCATGAGAGCTATCAGATACCTTATCAAATGGGTGGAGATGGTACGGCTGGTTTTGGTAGCGCCGGCCAACAAATGATCGGTTTGAAGCCTTTCCTTCCTCATATGGCTAAGACTCTCTCCTTAGTTCATATTTCCAGGTTTAGTCATCTTTATGAAGCGGTCGCTCTAGTTAGTTATTTAACCAAATTGATGCCTGCAGCTTATATGAACAGTCAACGTAATCGAGAAGGCCTGGGCTTTTCATCTGAAAAAATGGTGAAATTATTTTAATGAATCATTCTGTATTTGTTTCTAGTATTTTCGGTCTCGAATTTTACATCTAACGTGGTTTCTCCTAATATACAGCACGCTTGCAGTTTGTGGTATTACCTTTTCCTGTGGTATAATGAAGCCGAGCATTTTACTATGATTACTTACACAAGTTGAACATCCAGGTTAATAAAATGAATGGTGGAAATGATGGTGCTTTGGAATTGTATTCTTTATATGGTGTCAAACAAGGAGTTGTTGATGGAAACAATGACTTCATGGGTAAACTTAAGCAACATAACGTGAAAACTCTTTCCTATTCTAGGATAGTAACTAGAATGGTGTATGCTTATATGTTATATCTATTAATTATTATGTTTTGGTGCTCAGCACTGGAGAATTTGACCCGTCTTCCTTGCGTCCCTGGCAATCAAATGTCGAATGTACACTCAGGTGCTCCTCCACCTTGGTTACGCACCAATGAAGATATTCAGACAACGTGTAATCCCAGAGAAACAGGTGGCAACACTGCTCGATCAAGTAAGACTGTGAGATCCCAAAAGCGGAGGAAGCCCGAGAGGGTTGGAGCAGCATGGGCAGAAAGAAGAAAAGCTGAGCTTGAGAAAGAAAAGAGAGGGGAGGTTGTGAACAGTCATTTGGAAGCTGATTGGCTTCCAAATTTTGGAAGGGTTTGGCAATCAGGTTCAAGGAAAGAGTCAAGAAGGGAGTTTGAGAATGAGAGAAGAAAGGTGTTGAAAACTGAAAATGTTTCTTCAGATGCTCCTGTAATGCCCTTCATGTTACAGCCATATATAAGCAAAAGAATGGTAATTTACAAGTCTTCGTTTTTTCTTAATAAATGGGAACTCTAGAGCACACTGGAGCTAGCATTCTGCGTTCACGATTGAAGCTTAATCCATTTCTGTTATATTTCGTGTTTTAAAATGATATTTTGCTTTAGCCAGAATCCAAATGAAATACTCAAACTACAAGCTGTTGTTTTTCTGAACATCACGCGTATCAGAAAAAGGAGTCCATCTCAAGGCAATGAGGATGTGCCACATGTTACCTTCTATTAGATATTATATGTGATTAGACAATCTTGTCTGCTGTAGATGTCAATGGCAATTGATGAACATTAGCTCAGATTTTGCTGTTTGAGCGCCGAAAGTAGTGTTGCTGATTTTCTTTTCTTCCTCTTTGGTTTCTGTCTTGTATTTTGCATTACTCTGTATTATGCTAACAGTTTCAATTTCTTATAATGGTTTTTTTCCTTTTGCTTGTTGTCTTGCAGCGACAAGATGCAGGAAGTTGTGGAGTATCCATTACTGATTAAGACCGTAATGGGAAGTTTCCAGATCCTCGAAAAGTGCTAGGTTCTTTTCCTCCTTTTCGCTACGTTGATGTCGTTTCAAGTAGACTACCAGAATCATCTCTATAGCAACTTTGTCAACCTCATCCATGTAAATATTTGTAGTATACTCTGATTCTTGAACCACCCAGCCCCAAGAGCAAAACCAGGAAACTGGCAGCCTTTTTTTTGTTTGGGCTAATCCTGGAATGAACCTTGAGAATGGCCAGAATTTCTACTTTTGCTTCTCTTGTGGGAACTTCCATTAGCGTCCATCCAATCGATCGACATCTGCAAACCCCAACCTCCATTGTGCTTTTCGGGACGGGAAAGAAGCCTATCGTTTTGCTGCAGTCTGCCGTTAGCTTAGTTCATCTGGCTAGATCTTTGGCGGATCGATCTTCCTGCATCACATCCAATCCCGAATGCATGTATATTGCCGTGACCGTACGGAAGCCAGTTGACATTTCAAAAGGTTATCTTAGAAGGCGAAGTCCTGTTTATTGCTTCTTGTGGATCTGCATTCGTGATCGACTTTCCATGCTTAAGGTTGCTATGGTCTTGAAGTATTAACTTGATCTCTCAAATACTGTTTCTTCTGCGAAAAGTGATTCCGTCATGGGTTGCTCGACATAGGAAGTTAGAGCAGGTGAATTTTCATATTAGTCCATAATGGATTTGCACTTTTTTGTGGTTATGCCGTCCTAGTTCTTGGATAAATTCTAAATATCTGAAAAAACAGTTGGTTACGCTTTCATTGTACGCAGGATGGTGCATGCTAATTTATACTTGGACAGGGACATTCCCAAAGTAAAAACGTGATGGGCGAGATTTGTTTTTGTTGAACGCGCGAAAAAAAAAAAAAATTGCAAATAAGTATGTACTTGAATAGTTTTCATAGCGATAATCAATGTTATCCATATTAAACTTACACGATATATTATCGGCATCTATATCGTAGGCAATGTCGTACGATCTGGGGACAAATGTGAAAAAAGGTTGAGGGCCATTTTGTGTTTTTTTTTAAAACAGTCCATCCCCCCTATCTTTTAAATATTTGTAAGGGAATGTTTAATGGACTGAAAATAAAATGGAATAAGATTTTGAAAATATATTTTTAGAAACCACTGGAATGGGCATTTTTTTGCCCATTTAATTTTTCCTTAACGTTTGCTTTTCTGAAAGAGAATTTTTTTCTTTTTGGAATTAACTTTCGGTGTTTGATGAGCATGTGGTCTGAAACTAGAATAGTCAGATGAACAGCGTGTCATCCAATTTTCTTTAAACTTGTGGCCCGATGTTGTAATTCTCTTAAACATAGAATGGGTTGATTTGAAAACTTTTCGAAAATCTCAAGGGCATAAAATTTTTTTCTTTCAACGGTCTCAAATTAGGGGTGGGTATAGGGCTGGGCCGGCCCGGTCTGCTAAAACCCGGCCCGGGTCGGCCCGTCGGGCCTGAAACCCTGCCCGGCCCGGCCCGCTAGTATTGCCGGGCCGGGCCGGGTCGGATCTTTTCTCGCTCTAATGAGTTCGGTCCAACCTGCACTCGACCGCCCGTCATCGACTCACTGCTCGCCTGTCGAGTGCCTAACGGCAGGGCGGTGGTCTTTCACCGGCAGGCGGCAGGCCACCCAACTTCGTGGGTGGCCACCGGCGGATGCTGTGAGGATGGCCGGCGTCGCCCGTCGCGGTGGCCGACCGTCGCCCACCAAACATTTGCGTAGTTGGGTGAGGGAGCAGGAGCAGAGACGGAGAGGGAGAGTGGAGAAGGAGAGGAGGAGGAGAAGGGCAAGGGATCCACAGAGGAAGAGGGAGAGGGAGAGTCGGAGAGGGAGAGGGAGCGGGAGAGAGACGGAGAGGGAGAGGAGGAGGAGAAGGGCAAGGGATCGAGAGAGGAAGAGGGAGAGGGAGTAGGAGCAGAGACGGAGAGGGAGAGGAGGAGGAGAAGGGCAAGGGATCGAGAGGAAGAGGGAGAGGGAGCAGAAGCAGAGACAGACGGAGAGGGAGAGTGGAGAGGGAGAGGAGGAGGAGAAGGGAGAGGGGAGCAGAACCAGCAGATGACGGCGACCGCGAGGAGGAGCCGCCCTTGGAGCAGAACCAGCAGAGGACGCGGCAGAAGGAACAGCCGCCCTTGGAGCAGCTCCCGCGAGGAGAGAGAAGATCGGGCGAGAAATGAAAAAAATTTAGGGTTTGATAAGTTTTATATCAAATTTAAAAAATTACAAGAATGGTCCACCATATTTGCAAACTTTTCAGAAAAACGGTTATAATAATATAGTTTTCAAAAAATTATAACGCAACCGGGCCGGCCTATCCAGCCCGGGCCCGGCCCGGTTCCGCTAACGGGCCGGTCTACCGGGCCCGGCCTGGGCCAGGTTTTCCCCGGCCCAGGCCTAGGTCCAACCGGGCCGGGTCAGGCCGGCCCACCGGCGGCCCGGCCCGACGCCCAGCCCTATCTCAAATAACCCGTGTCAGTTTGTTGTTTCTCATTCTCGTTGTCAGTTTGCTGGCGAATGGCGACCGATGGCCTCAAGTCCTCGGGTTAAAATCTTGTAGAAATGTTAGTTTCTAGCTCGATTTTATGAGCGCTATGTTTTTGCATCAACAAGGTGCGGCAGTCAAATTAAAAGGTGTATTGCTGCCATCATTGAAGCCGACGCAGAGAGACCGGAAATGGATAAACCTTTGGGTCACTCAAAATGAGGACCAAACCAACGGTGTCTTCTCATCCTCATATGAGAAAACTCAAAACGTTCTAGTGTTGGTTTTGTTTCATATCAGAACAAACCGCATTGACCATCTTAATTTTATGTTTTGAACTTATGATGTGGCATAATCTAGAACACCTTAAACTTTAATTTAAAGCTTAAATTTTACAAATGCTTATTATGCATTTTTTAATATCTGACTTCCCACTTTTGAATGTGTTATTGACATATTTTTTGCTTACAAACGATGAAACAAGAATATTCTTTGATGTGTGATTAGGCATTTGTCTCTCCCTCTTCTCCCCTCTCATTTCCTCTCTCTCTTAGGCTTTTGATTGGATGAAATAAAAAGATAGAATGGAAAAGAAAAAATAATGTTAAGGAAAATGAAAAAATTATTATAAAAATATGTTTGAATAAAATGAAAAAAAAAATTGAAAAAAAATGCAAATCTTAGAAGGGAGTGCTTCACAACGGGGCAGAGCACGGCAGCAGGCCCAATGGCGGCCTCTCTGCCGGTGAGATGGAGGTACTGTGCGTAGGTGAGTAACTTTGGGATTTCATTTCAATTTGTTCAGCGTTTAAGGGTTCCTATGAACTAAGTGGGGAGGGTAAATTAATTGCTCGTCTCTTATTAAGTTCCTGCAATCAGCAGCTAAGTCCATAGACACATTCATAGCGTTACTAGGTTTTAAACGACGATGTTTTGAAAAAGGTTTTTCTACAGAATAAAATATACTGGATACAAAATTTTCAGCTTTGAAACCTTATTTTAAAAACTATATTAAAAAATATATATATTAAAAAAGTTATCGTTGGATTCCTTTTAAACTGATAGCTGCAACCTTATTGCATAACCACACAATTAATAATTCCAACAAAAACTTGCACGACGTCGGTTCTTAACACGTCGCAATGCTGCTCGGATTCGTCTGTAAATTTAAAAAATTGGATTCTGAATGCGAACTCAAAAAGTAGTCATGTTCGGGTGTGCTATGGACTTGTTCCATTCGCATTTGGATCTAAATTCAAATATAAATATGTGAATATCCAGTAACTTGAAAATAGCAAAACATATTGAATCCTATCCAAGTTGACCTAAAATAAGAGCCGTGGACATAGCAGCTGGGAGAGTTGATGATGATAGAAATTAAATGCTGAGTGTACATAAGAATTTAATACGCGAGGACCCAAAAGCTGGTGTTCTAATTCTTTTGCAAAACATGACGGTGGCTAGCTTTTCTCAAAACTGAGAAAAAGGAGTTCCATGGAAAATGGGTTAGGCATGTGACTAAGCACAGTTGGGAAGCGGGTTTTGATTTCCTAATTAACCCAATATCAGCACATTGAATCTACCATTTGTTACGCATGTGGGTCTCGCGTAAAAGGAATTTATCGTGAGGCGATTAAATTACTGCCCCTTAAGTTCTCATGAAGACTTAAATTTGTTCTGACTTGCAATAGCTAATTTCTTGGTGCAGTGTTCGATGATCCTCAAAAAGCTAGAAGATTTCACGTTGTAATGAAAATTTGCAGTCCAATCAAACGCGAGTGAAAATCTTCCAAAAAAAAAAAAAATCACGTGTTACACTGCTCCCATTAAAATTTCAGGAAGAATAAAGAAGGCGATCCTAAGAGGGTTCAATTTCTTGAAATTTTTTTATGGGGGAAAGCTTCAAATCTTTTTGATGCTATGGAATGCCCCAGTTTCAGTATGATGTGACTTAAATATCTTGTATGGCAATGAATGAGGTTGCTAGGCAGCCAATTTTCATTTCGAATGTAAGGAACGTCAAAAATGAAATCAACCGATATACAAGTTAAAGTGTAGTAAAGACCGCAAGTCCCCAAAAAAAAAAGCCAAGCCTTACCCAACACTATGGACATCAAGCCTTACCCACAAAGTAAACACTATGGACATCCTGCAAATACTGTCTATTTACAAAGACAAATGCAGCCATGAAGCATATGAAAGATAGTGTCACTTTCATTTCTTGAGAACGACAATGTTTGTTTACACGTACTTTTCACTTAATGTGCGTGAATAACCAACCAACAACACATGAGACGTGTTCTTGCAAAAAAGGCATGCAACACCCTTCGTTACCTTATTACTTCAAAACTAACAAGGGAGAAGGGCTATTCAGGAAATTTGAGTAAAGTAATCTAACCTGTGTAGTTCGGGTCAGGTCGTGGGCTTGTAACGGAATTTCAGTTACTCTGTGATCCGATCAAGTCGAACCACGACGGTCGGTCGGTCGGTTGGGACAGCGAGCCTCGGCCCTGATCTGACCGGGCATAGCCTCGAGTTACGGCCCAATTTTAATCCGAAGACCAAGTAAAGCGCGGTCTCCGCTCCGCCGTTGGATGCCGAAAGATGGACGGCAAGCAGAAGCTCTTTTCTTCCTGGCGCTGCTTCTACGGCTCAAGTACCCATGGTCTGACGCAGCGTGGCCACGTGCTTACGACGACAACTCCAAAGGGGACGCTGCTACAGGAGCCCTTTTTGGGTAATAGCGTAAGTTCAGTGTGAGGTTTCCATCATTAAAGGGAATTGAAGGACGAATTTGGAAAATCCGATTCGGCATGTGAGCATGATAGATGGCAGCAAAACAAGACAAGACGTGTTAGGTTTTAAATTTCATAAATTTGACACAATCTTTCGGTTCATGGATACTTATAAAATGTTTCTGCTGTCTAATAACGACCATTAAGCATCTATATGAATAATCTATATAACTATATTTAACTGAATAAAATGATGATTTTGTATTAATAAAGGCAAACGTCAACGTTGTCCGTAGACCGGACACAAAATTGGAACACAGTGGATTTACCAAATTAGAGAGAAAGGGAGAGATGACAAGAGTGATAAACACGCAAGATGAAAAGCGGAAAGTGAAAAACAAAGTTAAATTAAAGAGGGGAGCTCTAGGACCGAATAGCACCAGAAACAGCACCCCGTACCCGGGAATCGCGCTCCGAATGTTGACCCGACCCAGTTCATCCCTCCCCCGACCAAGGTCCCGGACACTTCCGCCAAAAACCCAGAAACAGGAGAGGAAATGACCAATATCTCGAACTGCCTGTGTATCCGGATCCTCAACAGAACCGGTTGATGTTCCTCTTCTCCGGCGGTATCCTGAAGTGCCATAGCCGGCCGACGCTCTCCATCCGGTTTCCCACGCACAGAAATTCCTCCGCGTAAACCTTCTCCACCCGACGGTTCACATCGTGCAGGAACACGTCCGTCTCGCCGGGGCTCCGCCGGGCCCTTGCCATCACCCCGGCGGAGTAAATAGCCCCCATCCTCCCCGGTGCCACCCCGATGTAGCCCTTCGGCGCGTCGATCATGATTACGTCCCATTCCCTCTCGTACACCTCCGCCGGCAAATCGGCAAGCGCCAATTGACACCTCGACCCCTTGAGCCCCGACCGCCCCACCACCGTCCAGCTGCATTCCGCATCGCCCCCGTAGTACTCCAGCAGACGGTCGGCGTCGGAGAGGCGGGTCCGGTACTGGATGGTGAGGGCTTGGAGGGCGGTGGGCGAGGCCTTCACGACCGATCTCACCCACTCGGGGTCGTCCTCCAGGAAGAGGGTGGTGCCGCCTGGATTGAGATTGGCCCACATGACGCTGTCGTGGCCCAACCCGAAGACGAGAAAGTTACACGGCGCCCGCCGGCGGAGCACGGCGTAGCTCACCCGGATCTCGGCGAGCGACTGCTGGGGGACGATCCGCGAGGTGGCGTAGTGGACGATCGCGTCCATGTGATCGGCGGAGGAACCGGCCTGGGGAAGATACGCGCTCGGAAGGTAGGGACGGAGGCTGTCGTGGCTGAGGCCGGCCGTGAGGATGATAGCCGCGGTGAAGCAGGAGGCGGCCATGGCGACGAACCACGGCCGGTCGATCAGTCGGGCCATCAGCTTCATGGATGGACAGGATAGGAGGTGTCCCGGACTGGGTGACGACCGACGGGGCAGAACGTGGTAGCCCTCCAGACTTTGGAGGAGGCCAAAAAGTGTACGGGCTAGCGGCGGTGGAGGGCTGATTTTTAAAGTGCGTGGACGTTACGAATTTCGGTGTGCGCCTCGATAGAGGATATCGAGTACAAGTGGCCTACGTCTTGCCCTTTCTTAAGGGCCCGTCTCCGTCTGATGGCCTGCAAAGCTAAAAACAAATTTCAAATTTCTGAAATCTGTCCCTTTTAATCAAACAAGGGACAAAAATAAAAAATTTTGGCCGTTGTCCCTGTTGATAAGGGATGTAGAGAGAGAGAGAGAGAGAGAGATTAGAAGGAACCAGCATTAGCATTGGAGGAAGAGGGCGGGGCTCTGAAACCGGGTTTCAGAGGAACCTTCTCTCTGTTTTGAGGGTTTACCTTACAGCATCATGGGTGAACACGGAGGGAAATAAGGTATATCAACCAACATGTCTCTGAATAGTCTTGTATTAAAAGTTGTTTGTTTTAATAACTAATAAATATTAAAAACCCTTTAAGTGACGACTGACGAACGTGCTCAATATTGTTTGGTTGGTATCAACAAAAACCATTTCAATTTGGATGGCCCGTATAATGCATACTAGTGGATATATATATATGTGTGTGTGTGTATAAGTGTCTATACATATTTAACATGCAGTGTGTGTGTAAGTGTCTATACATATTTAACAACATGCATGGCTAGAATACATTTACCTATATGTAAATTCCGTTGTTTAGATTGTAGAGAAATGTTAATTGCCACGGCCATCAGCATGGTCTCTGAACGCTGCAAAACCGTGAGGCGAAGGAGCTTTCAACCCAAGACTTTTGTTTATGTGAGCAACCGCTCAAAGTCAAAGCGAGAGGGGGTCTGACTTGAGATCTATAGACAGGTTTCTGATGTAATTCTTTCATTTTTCAAACATAGGATTTCAGTTTCTTAATCAAGAATCTAAACTCTTGTAATTTAAAGATTCTACTATCTTATAGCACCTAATATATATATATATATATATATATATATATATATACACACACATGAACATGATCGCTTGTTGATTTAACCCGATACCCATTTAGCACGATGGCATCATTCGTCGCTGGCCTTTTGATCAGACGGCCAGGATGTTCTCATAAATGAAATAGGAAAAGAGGCGGGGGGAAACCCTCGCCCCGTCTTTCATTCATGTATCACACCTTCAATGGTGGTTCCTTTCTCCATGCCAATACAGTCTTGGCCTTAATCTTTTACTCCCACAAGGTGAAAATGGACGCAATAATTGTTGAAGTTAACACTATATTCAGACATGAAGCCCGTCTTTCATCTAAGATTTGAGGACAAATCAAAAGCTCAATAGGGATATCAAATATTCATATGTATTGGCTTGCTCTTGAAATGATATTGGAACAATGGAGGTTTTTTAGTATGTTGTCCTTTAATTAATTTATTTGCTGATTATTTAAAACAGAAAAAATATGAAGCAGTAGGTGGAGCCTTGTATTGAAACTGGAAAAGAGAAGATATACACATGATCATTAGGAATAACTTTGAAATTTAGAAGAGAAATATGAAAAAACCCTACCTCCTACCGTTTGGTCACTTGTACACACACTGAGAAGGGTGAGAGAGAGAGAGATGCTTCTTCCAGGCAACTCTCTCTCCACCCTTTTATTTTGTTTTACTGTACATTGTATTGTATATTTTGTCTATTTGCTTATGTTTTGCGGCTGTTATTGTCATTGAGGGACTTCTTGTCCCCAAATTTTGGTATAAGTTCTCATTTTATCTGCACTTGTACACACACATAGAAGGGGGAGAGAGAGATAGAGAGAGATGCATAGAGTCAATTGTCAAATCAGTGTAGAGATGCTCCATCCAAACATTAAGGTTTGTGGATTGGTGATGCGGTGAAGGAAAGGACCATGGGATTTTGAAAATAAAGTCTTTCATGTTATGAGTATAATCATTAGTGTTGTGGCATCACTGAGAGCTCATATGTGCTCAATAGAGCTATGTTTTGATTATTGAATGCTTAACAACGTGTTGCACTTGTGATGCAAGTTAAATTTCTAATGCAAGAAAGACATGTTTCCAGCTTCGTGATTGTATCAATCGAGTTGAAGGGGAAGAATCCATGAAGCAGATTTGATATTTAAATTGTTTGTAAATGTACTGCCTCTGATGTTGTATTGTTATATCTATTGATGTTGTCAACTATACCAAATTCTAGTGGCTTGTAACCATAATATTGCGATGATAAACATTTGGATCCCATGTAATGTGGAGTTGTCTAGTATTTCAAGTCAAAAAGTAGATTTTATAAACTGTAAAGTTTTCAATTTTACAATATATGAACACCATTTCGCTGCTCAAATGCTTTCCTGGTATATTTATGTTTATTGAACCAGCGAGGTGGATCATTTACAATATGTGAACACCATTCGGCCGCTCAAATGCTTTCCAAAACTCAAAGTGATATGCCCATCATTATTCAGGGTGTGTTAGTCTGAATGATGAGGGCCAAATTCGTAAAACCCATAATACGGAGTGCAGATAAGAAACATTGATCACTTTCCACAGAAGAACTAAGTTATGATGTTCATCATTCCAATTTGGGAAAACCTACATAAAGAGTACATATAAGAAACATTGGTCATCCTTTTATGAATAACGAAAGCAGAAACTGATCCGACTCTGACCATTGCCCCATAATATTCTCAGGCATCTGTAAATGTGAGCACTCACATGAGCAACCATAAACATATTAGCATTACCCAATTTAGACTTTTTTATCAAATAAGATAAGATCCTTCATGGGAATACTGCCGGTGAGGGTGACCTGCCAATGTGTATAAACAATCATGGAAAAGTCCCAAAGGAAACAGCTAAGCACTACATATTGGTCGGGTGCTGAACAATCAATGGGTGCTGCAGATGGCAACGATGGGGGTGCTTGCAGTGGAAGAGAGGCGAGATTGTGGATTGGTGAAAATGGGAGCTGGTCGAGACAATTAATCTATGAGGAGGATGCTGCACCTAATAACGTTGAACGAGGAGGATGCTGGTCAGGTGCTGAAAGATCGATGGGTGCTGCTCAGGGCGCCGGTCGGGTGCTTGCTGAGATGGATGCAAGGGAAGGATGGGGAAGACAAGACAGAGAGTGGGCAGGTGGAAATGGGAACCGACACTAGCCTAGGGGAAGGGTGAACGAGGGGAAGGGAAGAAAGGGCTGAGAGTGCTTAGAAACAAGGGTATGCTCATGGCGATGATGGAGGAGGGGAGGAAGGGAAAGGGAAGAGAAGATTAGGGGAGAGGGAAAAGGAGGGCTGTCCAGCAAGGTGGTCTTGGTGGAATAGGCCGGGGCATCGGGCTTAAAAAGGTCCAAAATTGAGCCCGTTTACTGTAACGAGCTAGCTCGATACCCGGCCTGTTAATGATCGGGCCGAGTTGGGCCGACAATTAATCGGGCCTCGGTCGAGCTCGGGTCTACTGGAACCGCAATACACCAGAGATGTCTGAGCAAAATCACGACAAACGGTGGTCGATGACCGTGTGGAAGAACAGCGGCAGCGTTTTTTCCCTCGCTACTAGGGGAAGGACAATATAGGGAACACAACGGCGGTAGGAGATCTGTTGATTCCGGCCAGTGGGATCCACGACAACGGTCGAGCTTGAGCTTGTAGGAACCACAGGAGACTGAGGGTCTGGTATCAGCCCTTGGACGGCGAAAGAACGCTGGAGCAAACGACGGCGCCATGCTGAACAGGGTTGTCGGGGTGTTTCACGTCAAAACAGGGGCGGCCGAGAATTTGAAGATTCCGGCAAGCAGAACTCACCTCCGGTGTCGAGCTTGGGTGTGTTGGAACCGTCACACTCCGAAGGTTTTGCCTGAGGATTGTGGCGGCGTTTGGTCACCCTGTTTCCAGAAATAGTGCTGGGCAACAGAACAGCGGATGCGATGTCTTGGTAACCTTCTCACGCGCGCAGGGGAAAACACCTCTGTTTCTGGAAACAGGGTGTTGTTCGAAGTTCTGAGCAGGGTTGAACCGTGCTCTCGTCGGAAAACCACACTGTCGGTCGTCCATGCCTCTCGTTGGGAAACTACACCGCAGCCTGGTGGTCGTCTGCCCCCCGATTGCTTGCCATACACGCGATGCCAAGGCGGCAGTCGGTAGTCAGAAAGCTGATAGGTGACAGGGAGGACGAGCCGATGGGCGATGGGGAGAACCAGAGGTGGAGGAGACAGTTGCAGAGCTCAACGATGGTCGACGACTTGACGGGGTCACGTCCATGGAGGGAGAAAGAATGAAAGTATAAGATGAAACATGGAAAGTTAAACAAGGTTACGAAACGAAAGGGGAAACCTTAACATAACTTAATTTAAAAATACATATGTACATTTTTTTGAAGTTACCGGGCTTCTCGGCCCCTCGATAATATATATTTTAAACCTGAGCCCGACCCGTTAAGTACCGGGCGGGGCCAGTAAGATGAGCCCGTTAAAAATTATTTCAGGGTCAGGGCCCGAGTCGAGCTGGGTACCCGGCAGCAGCCCGGCCTGGTGCCCAGGCTTAATGGAAAAGTCAAGTGGGTAAGAGAGAAGAGAGAGTGCTATAAATGAAATGAAAGACGAGGGGAGGGTTTTTCCCGCCCCCTTTTCCATTTCATTTTGGAGGATGTTATGTACAGATGTTGCCACATAGTTAAAAGTCTATAGCTAAAAAACAATGACTAAAATGACATTAACATGATTTATAGTGTGATGATAGTTTATTGTGGTTGTAACAATGATAAATTTTTAAATTTTAGTCATCTAGTAGTTATACGACCCATGACAATATTGACTTTCCTATTGCAATCATTTGACCTAGTCCCACATTGAGCTTGAGCTGTAGTCTGATGTATCCCAAACTATGTCACCAAGGTGCAGGGTGATGGTGCGGGTGCCGGCGCGCACATTTCAAAAAATCTAGGTGCAGCAAGAGAGTATTTAATATTATTATTATTATTAATTTATTATTATAATAATAATATGTATATAATATATATGATAGAAATTTGTCTATAAACCACAAAATTATTAAATAACAAGATAATTGCAATTTGCTAATCATGATATCATTATCATTTATCAATCATCAGTTCAACATTCAACAAGTAGTTTTGAGTTTACAAAATCACAATTCATACAATCATACTTCATAGTTCATACATCAATACTTATTGTATTACATCATCAGAGTTGCGTTCCACTTCCACTTCCACCAATATCTTGATTTTCTTTAATCCTTTCAACGATATCATCATCATCAAATGCCTCAGAAGGAATAACAGGATAAAAAAATTCCATGTTCAGTTTGTCCGGCCAAAAGATGTAGTGGTTTTTTGACTTTGAAAGCAACAAATGGCACAACTAGGAATGGTGGTTATTACTTCAGAATTTTAAGATAACAAAATGAGGAAGGGACAAAATCAAACATCCATATGGCAAAAAATGAGATGCTTTAGATGACTTAACGTAATATGAGAGTTTCAGCAAAAAAAAAAAAAGAAAAGGAAAATTAGATGCTTACTTAAGAGACCCTATGCACACACAAGAAAAAACAGAATTTTGTACAATACAGTGCAAATGAGAGACACTTGACAAAAGCAGCAAAAAAAGATGGCTCGTCATCAAGTAAAGATCTAAAGCAATATTGAATGCCCACAACTGCTTGGTGCTGAGTTCTATGTGTCACTTGGGAGTTGGGTGATGGTCTTTATCCTCTGTACACTTGGGATAATGCCAGGAGAATCGCCTGTGGTCATTAGCAACATCACATTATCCTACTATTAAATTGATAGGAGCATCTAATAGAGAAGCTGGATCATTGCATCACATTTATAACCACCTCAAGAGTAGGAGAACTTTTTTTTCTCTTTCTAGTGTGATGAAGAACAATCAGAAGGCATAAGCAACTAATTCAGTTAAGAATCTAAACATCGTTTTGTGGTGAACATGGTCTTATGAAGAAAGAAATTTGATCTAGGAATAGAGAAACACACCATTGAGGTGGCAACCAAAAAAAAAAGGGAAAGCTTTGACTCACATATCAATTAGTTATTTGAGGACAATCAGTAAGATGAACTACGTGAACTATGTGCACATTCAGCTCAATTCACAAGGCATGCATTCACTAGGAAATATATGCACATGAACATACATTAACAAGAAACAATATCAGTTCTTGATTTTTTTTTCTTGATCAACAGCTGATATAAATTTAAGGACCTAACAATCTTTCTCTCCTTCATTCATGCTGCCTTCAACAGAGTCAGGCCAATTCACAATGACAACAAAATCCTGTTGTCTTACATCTCGTGGTGGATTCAACATCTTTGATCATCAGCTCTTATGCATGGTCCAATAATATATCATGATTAATGTAATTCAAAGCGATGACCGTTCATCCGGCAACAACAGCGGTGAGGATTTCAGACGTCCTTGAATTGGTTGATGACTTTGAAAAGGAAAACGATAGGCAAATTTGCAAATAAGAATCAGCAAAAAAGAAGGCAAGTTGAAGATCACAGGCATTAGTTAGAGAAGAGAAAATATATGCACATGTATTCAACATTTGTGCTGAAGGCAGAGCAGGTGTATCACCAGAAGTGCTCTCTCTCTCTCAATCTAACACAGAAGTTAAGCAATCTTCAAATAAATTGGGGCAGAAAGCCAATAAGTCCTGCCCAATGAATTCCTTGGAGAGAGCGAGCATACAAATCAAGAGGAGGGAGAGAAATGGAGCACAAAAGCCTCACCGCTAATCAGGAGAAAACATGGAAATAGGAAAGAGGGTTGAGGACGAAGACGAAGACGATGCCGCTGGAAGAGAAGATCGCTGCCGACGCTGGTCGCCGGATGTAGAGGAAGCTGCCGCCGGTGGAAGGGATGATCGCAGCCGACGCCGGTCGCCGGACGTAGAGGAAGCTGCCGCTGGTGGAAGGGAGGATCGCAGGAGAGATTGTGAGGGCAGCGGCAAAGGGCGACAGTTGTGCCCTAAGCCCCTAACAAAACGTTGAAAAAAAAATCTTAAAAAATGGACCAAAATACCCGACTCGTTTTTTACCGTGAGTCGGGTGCACGTCAATAAAAGACATTGTTAATCAGCTGCGGCTGACCGCACCCGACTCTCCGTTGACAATGTTGGGTGCGAATCAAGGTTGCACCCACGTCTGCACCCACATCGCGTCGACGCGGGTGCAACTTCATTTTATATGCACCCTAGTAGTTTCAATTCACCTCTAAATATGTTATGAATAGAGACAACCAACTACTTAATAATTCTTTTTATAAATACTCAAAATTCTTTACGATGTTAGATGTAAAAAACTTTTTGAGGTGTTACAATCTGTTATGCTTGAGGCACACATGCTTGTGCATGTAAGAACCTAAATATAAGTGTTAAATCAGCTTTGATACTATTGTAACCACTTATCCCCTCTTATACTGGGCTCGAATCCCTAGTCATACAGATCCCAATTTTCTCCCCAACTATTTTTGTTCTTGCCTGAAAAAAGGTTATGAACTAAGACAGTCAACCACCACCTTCTTTACAAGTCATCCAAACTTCTTCAAAATTTAAGATAGGATACTAAACTTTTGAGATGTCACATATAAGTAATATGTTAAAACGTGTGGATGCAATAAAATTTATAGTTACCCTAATTTTCAGTTGACAAAGAGAGTCACATAGAAGAAATGACTATTCAAAGATAGATGAACATTGCTCCAGTTTTATCGAATGCATCCGAAGAGACAAATGAACCTTGTATGTGTGGAAAAGTTGATAAGAGAAGACTATCAAGACATTAAATTGCGCTTTTTTGTTATGGCTTTTACCTTTTTTTTAATGTTTACTTAAAAGTAACCATTTTTTGCGTAAAACCTCCAAGGTGGTACCTTTATGCCTCCAAGGATTTGGATTGTTTCGGAGCCTAGGTGGACATACAGTACATCATTCAACTCAAAAGTTGGGCTTACCATTGTTTACTGCCGAGAGAAGTAGCATACCAAAATGTAACAATGTCCACAAAATTTGAACCTCAAACTCTTTAAATTTTTGCCACCCTATTGCCCGATTATATGATGCCCTTCGAGGCAATTATGGCTGGTATCTTATTATGGTTTTTTTATACAACTTGCACATAGTTGATGTTCATTGTGTGTATGATATTTTTTCTAAACAGCTTCTCATAAAAAAAAAAAGAATTTGTACTCAAAAAGTAAGCATGGCAATTTTCTACTTTTCAAACGAAAAGTTATAACAAATGTATGTTTACGTAGGCCTTCACAAGAAGGTTTAACTTTAGGTAGGGGAGATTGGACTACACCTAAAACTTTTGCTTGTAGAAGAACATCTGAAATGACATTCCGATGGTAAGATTCACAACGGGGGACAAAGGGAACTTCATAATTAAAGTTTCATCGAAAGAGGAATTATAAAGAGTCCTTACCCTGGGAAGGTGGGTGATGAAGGGTAGGATGTGTGTGGCAAATAGATGGCACCCAGGAGACTTACTCAGGGTGGAAGTGGCTAGCCGAGTGAGGATGTGGATTCGCCTCCTAGACTTACCGATTGAGATGTGGAACACTCGACTCTTTAAGGATGTAGTGGACATCATAGGAGCCCGGTATGTAGGTGCAGATTCTTTCACCAAGATAATAGACAGACTAGGGCTTGTGTGGCTTCTTGTGGAAGTGCCTTTAGGCTATACCTCAGTACCTATTCACACAACAGCTCATGACACGAAGGGAGTGAACCTTGCACAGACAAACTTGACTCATATAACTGAGTTAGGTTGCAATCACAGGCATGAAACTATGAAGAAAACACCCTCTTTATCAGAGGTAGACATGGATGGCCTTAGAGAAGTCTCCCTCCTCCTTGTTTTGGGGACCAAATGGACCTAGTCAATGAGGAGGAACATATTGAAGGTAAGAGTTTAATCAAATTAATAAGACAAGCTCAGGTAAGAGAAAGTAAAAAAATGTCACTAAAGTGTAAAGAAATCAGTGCATTCAAGAAACAAGCCAACAACACCCCCACCCCAACCATTCGTAAGAAGAAAAGCAAAAATGCTAATAGGAGAGAACATGAGTTGATGAAATTTAAAGCAACAATAGACCGACCCTGAAAGGATTCCCTGTTAATTAGGAGGACCAATCACCAGATTGTGCAAAAAGTGCAGAAATGGACACAAGTGAAGTAAAGAATATCTCAAAGCCAAAGTCAGGAGAATGTTAAAAAGAACACTGGTGGCCATGATAGTATGACTAAGGGTGAGGAGGGCAGCATTGCCCCATCCTAAAGTGTGTTTTATCTTGGAACATAAGGGGCCATGCCAAAAGGCACACCCAAATGGAGTTATCGCTGACTGTGCAACAACTAAAACTAGAAGTGATGGTGATTATTGACACCAAACTCAATGATGGAAGAGTTTATAAAGTCTAGCTTGAAAGTGCCCAACTATACTGTAACAAACATCAATGGAGAGAATCATTGTGCTAGGATCATGGGCCTTTGGCCTCAGCCCTCCATTAGCCTGCAACAACACTCTAGTAGAAAATACTGGATTCAACTTCAACTTAGCGATATGGCCACAAGGGAAGCCTTCACCATTACAAGTGTATATCTTGATCCAGATTTCGAGCACTAGCAGCGAAAGCTTGCCTAGTGTTTGCTGATGAAGTATGATTGAAATTAATTATCTATCTAATCTTTAATCTTGGGCCAACAATAGGAGTGGCCTAGCCAATGTCATGTGTTGCATTGACTATTGGTTTAAAAATATGAAATGGGTGGATGAGTTATTGCCTAAAAATCATCTAGTCATGCTGCCCAGAACAGTATCTGATCACAATAGTCTAGTTTTGCATGCTTATAAAAGGAGGATTCACTTAACCGGTAAGTCAGTTTTTGGTACTTTAACCACATCCTAAAAAGAGTTTGAGAACATCATGAATAGGGTGTGAGAGGGCTGAGATAATGGATGTGCCATGATTAAATTGATACTAAGCTAGATAAACAAAATGATGCTATCAAAGAATTGGATAATAAGACACTATCATTTGTACATGCAAGTATTGGCAAGCTATGGCATGACTGATGCAGACCTTCCTACAGGGAGGCCAAGAACCAGGGCCAGCACGGCCAAGCGAGGGCAAGAGAGACGAGCGCCTTCGGCCAGGTTTGCGGCCAGCATAATGGAAAGCGTAGATGGGCTAAGGGAGGCTAACGCAGAACTTGAAGTTGATGCAGCAGGCGGTGTGGGCGGAACATCATCAGCGGAGCGTGGGCAGCGGGCTGAAGACTTCAAGGCTGAGCAGGCACATGAACTAGACCTAGATCCGGTTATAGCGAGTTCAAAACCTGAGTCTAAGTCCACGCGTGGCAAGCCTAAGGCCGAACTTAGGCAGGTTATACGGCTGAACCCGCGAGGGAGAAGCCAAACTCACTGAACTTCCGAGACGTCTTCTCTCGATTTCCCTTTCATCATTTGCATATAGTCGAGTCTTTTATTTCAGAAAGTGTCTCGGTTCATGTGTTAGAACCAGTTTTATTTGAAGTACTTAAACTCTTTTGTAAGTTTTTTTTCATTATGAAATTTATGAATCAAAGTTGAGTTTTCCTGTGAAATTGGCTCTCGCCTCTCTCTTCCTCTCATCGTCTTACCACTGGTGGCTGGAATCCCAAGGCTCCAACCCGTGGCTCTGGTTGAAGCAAAACAGGTTTGAATACGTTCCTTGAGGCCACCGGAAATCCTCTTGGAGCACCTTCATCCTACGCCCAAATTCCCCAACAACATTGTTTTCATTATGCAATCTATGAATCAAAGTTGAGTTTTCCTGTGAAATTGGCTCCTGCCTCTCTTCCTCTCATCGTCTTACCGCCGGTGGCTGGAATCCCAAGGTTCCAACCTGTGGCTCTGGTTGAAGCAAAACAAGTTTGAATACGTTCCTTGAGGCCACCGGAAATCCTCTTGGAGCACCTTCATCCTATGCCCAAATTCCCCAACAACATTGTAGGCTACTCACAGTGCAATTCCTTCAATCACGAAAGGAATTAGAGGCGGTGAGCAGCAACTGAGAAGGCTTGGAGGAGAGCGACTCGTGGCTCTAGTCGCCTAGTATCCATGTGCAAGACTTTGGCTGCACGAGATGAGGTAGGTGTCGATAATCTCCCGGCTCCTTCCCTACTTAAGCAGAGCAGAGAGCTAGTTGAAATCATCCCTAGTAGGCCACTTGATTACTAAAAACAAAAAAAGTGCTTCAGAAAGGAGGATCAATGCTACCTCTTAGAGGACTGATTTTCATGGTGAGAAACCGAGAGAGCTCGTTGGAATTCCCATTGGTAGATGGCCAATAGAATTTCAGCGAAATTGACAAGTTAATCCCCTTGGAAACTCGTCCACGGCAGCAGCAATCTAACTCCCACTCAATTGAGGAATTGCTTTCGACAAAGGAGATAGACATTCCCCAAAATTGAGCAAATTCGTGTTCTGTTGGGGTTGGTCCGAAACCAACCGACACCTACTCCCAAGATCTATGGAGGGAGGCGCACCGATTGAAGGGAGGTTAAGAATTACAAATTTTAAACCCCTCCGGACAGTCACCCCGGCTTAATATTCCATTGGGTCAAGATGAACAAGTGAGGTTAAACCCGCCCAAGTATCAACCTACTACAGAAATCTAGGAATAGGTGAGGCTTATTACAAACGCGTACGATACATTTAAGCACTCCTCACTCAAGCAAGCACATACATTCACCAAACCATCCTGTCAAACCATGCCTAGGCGAATACAAACCATGCCCCAAACCCTTAGGTGGTCTTCTCAGCGCGGGAATGTGTCCTTGGATAAAGAGAGCCTTAGAGGATCCCACGGTTGCTGACTTAGCCTCTTGGCTGGTTTACAAGCAACAACACCCTTTCACGTGTCTATAGGAGGGCACGAGTCTCACCACTCGAGGCCACGCCCAAGGATTCCACTAGCTTTCACCAAGGATGAAAACCGCAGCTCTTGCTGCCCCCTTGGTATTCACGAACCACCATGAATGTCCAGCTCCTTGCTTTCGTACACATTGCTAAGTAAGTCAAGTGACAAGAATCACTATTCGATCAAGCATAACAAACAAGAGTGTAAGGTAGATGCATTCACCGGAACCCTAGTCGACCCCAAGTTGCAAGAGAGAGTTGGGGGAAGCAATCGCCAATGTCGCTTGGCGGGTGCGGTTCCTTCAAGGTAGGTCCGGTGCTAGGCTAGGTACGTTCAAGCCTTCATGATCCGAGCATGAGAGTGGGTCCACGCCTCCTTAGTCAATGCTAGTGTGCTGGTCCACGTTGAGCCTTGACTCCCTTTGGTTCACACGAGGAAGGCTGACTATGCGCTAGGTCACACGTCAAGAGGGATGGGTCCCACTTGCTGGTATGACTCCTCCTTCCCTTCCAAGTAAGGTGCCGTCTAGATTCGATGAACCTAGGTGGTATCACCTTCCTTGATCTCCTCCTTCCGATTTGGGCTCCTCCCTAATTTGGCGCGAGATGATAGATCACCTTCCAAGATTGTGCGGGATCCTTGCCTTAGTTGGGTAGTATCTAGGTCCAATGCACCTAACCGGGCGAGCTATTCCTTCCTATCTCGTTGAGAGTGAAGATAAGGAAAGGAACACACGCGAGGACGCCACCTAGCACCTGCCTNGGAGCTGCGACGGCTGTGCCTGAGCGACGGTGGCGGAACAGCAGACTTCCGCGGCGGATTTGACCGGCGCGCACACCTCTGATCGACCTGAAATTTTACCACGACGTACCTGACACCGAGAGCTTTCCAACAAGCTATAGCACGCTCCAAGACTCCCAGGGAATCGTCCCTCTCTTTCCTCCTACGATTTGCCTTCTTCTTCCTCGTCTGGACTTCCCGTTTGATATGAGACGATATTGGAAGTCTGGACGCCTTGCTCCCCGCGGACACCAAGGTGGAAAAACGCGATTTAGGCGACTGGTTCGACCCAGCCGGATGCCTCACGCTTTGTCACCCTCGCTCCTCACGTTGAGCCTTCTTATCCACGCGCTACCGTTGAAGTCCACCTATTTAGGCGAAGGATCTCTCCCCTGGATGCTAGATCTTCTTCCCCGTTGAGGTTGTGTGAAGGGTACACCGTCCTCCCGCTCTCCAAGCAATAGGAAGCCGGCTTGCTTGGATTATGAGTGAAGAACGCCGGTTGTCGATGTTGAAGAAGAGGTCGGCCAGAACCACGGGCTTCTTCTTCTCACTCTGAAGTTTTTCCCAATCCAAATGCCAATAAGATGAACAACACAATGGGTTGTTGTAATTGAGGCCATGGATCAGTAAGATTAATGCCATGATTAATCCAAAGGTGTGTGCGAAATTCTTTTTGTGCATCCCCCCATTTTCATGCTAGGAAGGCATCCACACAAGCTTTCCATACAGTTCGTTTGAAGGATTTTACAGAGTAATGGACGCCTTGATGAATAATCTCATTGCTGATCATCTATGTTTTCCAGAACTGTAGTGGGGAGAATCATATCCCAGCATTTATGCAGCCAGCCTCGCTTAAATGGCATCTTTTGCCATTCCTTAATTTCTTGAATGATGTTAGAACATGGTGTTCATTGTTTCTGAAATTTCTGGGCAATAAGGAGCCAGGTGTTAGGTGTGAGGAAACATCCAAAAAATAAGTGGGATAAGTCTTCTTGCTTACCATAGAAGCAGGGATGGAGCCAGAAATTTTTCATGAGAAAGGACAAATTAAAGTTTTCAAATTTTGACTAGGGCCAAAATATCATTTTTCAAAATTTTTATATAGGAAAGGAGAAAGTTTCTAAAATATACATATATATATATATTTTTTAATTTTGAGGTGGGGCCAGGACCCATGCCCCTACCTTGGCTCTGCCTTGCATAGAGGTAGCAATGGTTGGCTAGATGATATCACAGTTTTTTCAACTTATTAAGGCAAGGAAGCTTGTTTTCACGAGGCCAAAGGAAAAAACCATTTTGCCCGTAGGGTGACATGGATTCTTCCATATCCATTCTCTCCACTTGCAGTGGGGGTGTTTAATCCTGAATGAATTCTGGATTTCTCCTCTGATCAATTTAATCACCATTTTGTTGTTCCAAACAAGTCTGTCAAAGTTTCCTGATCAAAGGTAGGGAAACTATGGTGTTTGTCAAGAGTGAGGTTTCCTGATCAAAGTTGTCCTCTAGTTGAAATGAGTCTCTCATCTCAGGAATAGTGATGGTGATGTTTTGTAGAGCTCTAAACCAAACTCCCACCAGCAACTCTAGGAATGAGAATACTAGAGTTCCATCTATCAATCCAAAATTTACTTGTTCATTAGAAATTTTCCATTCCACTTGATTTTTGACATTCATCTAAAACTTAACCAAGTATTTTCAAAGCCAAGATTGATGGCTTAGGGCCTTACAAGTCCATATGTTGTTGTCCAATAGGTATGTAGCCCTGAGGCAGTCATATACCATCTGTAACCGGAACGTTAATCATGAGGTGGATCATGGAGGCCTTATTGATGTCACATAAGGAAGTAAACCCAATTCCACCCTCTCCAAGTCTGCAAAGGCTCTTTCATGCAATGTAGTGCAACTTTTCCTTTCTCTAGAAGAATTTAGCCATCTGATTTTCAAGTATTCACCTCGTCCGCTTGAAGCCGCTCCCGCTTCACTTGAAGGATTGACCTCACAAGAGAAAACACCGCATTCTCTCGAGAATGCCTTAGACGTTTTTGGAAGTTTAGCCTCCCTAAGTTCTTCACAAAACTCATAAACACAAAGGTTAGCCTCACAACAAATACGAGCGCCTTCGGCGGATGTGTCAATGTGTGAAGTACGGGCTCTAAGTAGGCTCGTATCATGTGGCGGAATCAAAACAGCCATCGGGCGGACGTTGCAGGCAAAATCTGAGGCAAACCAGGGCGTTTTACGTTCTCTCACTTATTCCAGTAGAATTGCCCAGGCCTTAGCAACATCCCCACCAAATTGCAGGCGAATCTGTCCAACCATCGCGCAGAACCAGCTTCTAGTCGGAATTCTATCCCTGCTCGCCGGATTCCTGAACGCTGCTATTTTTTCGGCCGAAACCGAGGGGTGGTCAATAATTTCCTCCTTTTCCCAAATTGCCCATAGTTAGTATTATTGGTTAGTAAGTTGGAATTTAATGGGCAAGGGCATTGTAGTCATTCCACCTCCTAGGCGAAGTGTGAGCGGTGAGCGTTACACCTCGACGCTCCTCCCTTGGGCTTCTCGTCTTTAAGTAAGGAGTTACAAAACTCCCTTGCGTTTTCATCATAGCCATCTATCCTCAACGTGGCATTCATCCAGCACTCTCTTGCCACCTCGTCTCCAACGCATGAGCAAGCACCTCTTCACTTCATCTCACACCCCAATTCTCCATCATTGAGGCATTAAAGGTACATTACACTCCTCTTAGGAAACCTTTCGCTTATCTTTGCCCATCCAATTTCAGTAACCGACCCTTCCCACTTCACGCCAGCCTTAATCAGCCTCCACCTTGCGTTAACTCCTCCATCTCCTCATTAGTAGCCACTCTTATCATTAGTGACATAACCCCTCACGCCTGCCCCTTGGTGTAACCCATCCTTATAACCGACCATACTCATTAGGAACCACCTCTCGTCATTAGTAAGCCATCTCCCATAGCCTTAACTCCAACCTTCTCTCGCACAACTCTTCACCTATCCCTAAGCCAAAATCGACTCCTTAGCAATTAACCTTCATCAACCGGCTCTACCCAAGCTAACCCACTACCTAATTACCTTGACCAAGTCTATCCAAGCTCATATCTCAGACCGAGCTCACTTAGGCCACCTAACTCACCTCACCTAAACTGAGCCTACCTAAACCTATACCGAGCTCACCTCCGAGCTCACCTCCTTGTTCCGAGCCCGACTTAACCCCTTGGAGTCCACCAGCTAGGTTCACCTCCAAGGCTTGTTCCTGTTCAGCCCAGCACCTCCACTACGGAAGCTCACATCATCTTGCAGCCTCTCTTGCTGCTACCTTCACCTGAACATCATCCCAGGTACCAAGGCGACCTCGGCCAGGCAGGCCAAGCCCCTGCGATCTGGGCGTTCTACTCCACATTGCTGTCTCTTGGCCAACCGAGGCCTGCAGCAATCACTCTCCATCCACCAGGTGTAGCTGGCAGCTCCCAGTGCTGTCCCACTCCCAGTACACAAGCAATCCTAGGCCAAACGGGCCTAGCCTCCATTCCACTTCCTTGCTGAGGTATCCGAGAGTGGCTCTGCCACTGGATTCCTCTCGGATCAAATTGCTGAATAGGTCGATCTCTCTTCGGCCAGGTAAGAACTAAACACCCTATAGAACGGGGAACTGGGTGCACTTTGTTTTCTAAACCAGGCACTAGCCTATCGCTACCATCGGCAGTCCCTTCAAAGCACCTTGCTAAGGACATGACTGCGGGTCAGCTAGACCACCAAAGGAAAGGGCATGGTTTGGCCATTCTTAGGTATGAATGAATGGTTCATGGTAAAACACATGCATCTCATTCTATCCAGGATTATTTCTCCTAATCAAAGTGCATTCTTGTAAGGTAGGTGTATTCAAGATGCCGACTTGCTGAGCCATAAGTCATCCATAGCTTGAGTTTGTGAAAGAGATAATCAATGTGTATCAAGGTCAATCTCAACGAGGCATATGATAGAATTAACTGAAGATTTCTCGAGGTGGCTCTCTAGCATTTAGGATTTTCAAGCATGTGGATCTAGCATATCATGATTACGATCTCAATGGTGTTCATTACTATGCTAAGCAATGGAAGGGAAGGGAAGCGGTTCCAACCTAAGAGAGGGCTTCAATATGGTGACCATCTTTCTCCATACCTATTCTTAACAATCATGAAAATATTTACATGGAGCTTCACAAGGAAGCAGTACTTGAGACTATTGAGGCCACTTCACCTAAGAAGGAGATGTGAACTTTTTCAATTCATCTTCTATGTCGATAATATTTTGGTATTTACTAAAGGAACTACTAAGTCTATTAATGAACTGGTGTTGGCTATTAAAAGCTTTGAACAATGCTTGAAAATGCTGATGAAACCTCTTTCTTCGAACTTAATCTAATTGCAGAGAAGATCAGCAAGATAGTAAGAATTCATGGTTGGAAGCACAGAGAGCTTCTCACAAAATACTTAGGGCTCGCACTCTATCTGGGGGAGATCACAAAAAACTAATGCAATAAGCTCATCAGTAAGGTGGAGGTGAAATAGCATAATGGAAGCAGCAATTTCTAACTTATGTGGGGTGTGTATGCCTAATCAAACACATGGTTTTCACATTTTAAGTGCTAAGTTCTTATTGTGGGGATGGAGATGAAGTTGTGGATGGCATCAGGTCCGATGGAAAAGACTATGTTTACCTAAGAATGAGCGTGGGATTGGACTATGCTTACCTAAGAATGAGCGTGGGATTGGAATAAGGATACTGGAAGATAGCAATAGAGTCTATCTCAAATACTTAGTGTATAATGCACTCACTTTTGACTCATTACGGGTCTTGGGAAGGAAATATATATCCACCAAAGCATGTGGACAACTTAGATTTGAAATGGATCGACCATCTGGAATGTGATTTTCAGGTTTTAGAAGAGCATCAGAGATAATATTTGCTGAAACCCAAAGCAAAGAGTGAGTGAATCACTGACTTGATGATTGGGCTAGTAGCCTTATCATCAAGAATGTTCTTGCAAAACTATACACTTGTTGAACCAGTCATGCACCTATAAATTCATGAGATAATAGAGGACCAGTAGATTTGATCCCAACCTCATGATGCCACCCTAGCTGGGTAATAGATCAAATGCACTCAAGCGGACCACTGAGTCAGGTGAAGGCACCCAACCCATTTTTAGACATGCCATATGAAATGTGATGAGGCACCAAGGCAACATAAAGGATTGAAGAAACACTTATGGTTGAGCAAAGGATACCCAGAAGCCCTCTGGCTCTACACATTGATGTAAAGGGAAACTCTCAATTGAAAACTGAATGCAACATTAGGCATGACATTAGTTTCGTGTAGTCATCTATGTCATGTCAATGTTCAAACAAAAAAATCACATGTTTTTGATTTCCCAGAAGCAAGACGACTTTGACATTTCAATATTCAAAACTTTGGAATCTAGGGTAGAACTAAAACAAGCATCATCAATATATTACACTGATGGATTTGGAAACATCTAGGGTGCAAAAGCTTGATGAAGGTCTAGAAGTCGTGCTATCATATTGTCATATGGTTCTTGTCGAAGGTAAGAAGCCAGTTAAAGCATAGAGGAGAAAGTAAGCTAACTAACCTTGGGCTCAATGCATGGGCCCATTATAAAGACTTTTTCTACTGGGTCGTCTTAATGTTTAGGGAAAAAATGCAGAAACTAGAAGCTGGTTAATCATATAAATCATGTGGGAAGGTTGGAGCTAGGAAAACAGTGTGTCCTTGAGCATTCAAATTGTCACATGGAAGTGAAACAATGATCTTAAGGCTGTATGGCTCATTAAAAATTGTGACACCGAATATTTGTACGGGATAGTTAAAGTCTGTCCCATAGAACATAGATCAGGAAACCATTTTGTATGGGTGCCTACAGGCCATCCATCTAGGTCAATACAACCTCCCATAGGGTGGAAGCCTCTAAAATAAATATAGTCAAGTCATGATCTCTTAATGTTTTTGCTTGGTTTTCCCAAGTCCTCTAAGGAGGCTTGTGGCTTTTTGGTGGTGCTTCACTGCTTCTGCCCCCTAGTAGGGTTATTTTTGCCCTATAAACACCATTCTTTGGCAACAAATTTAAAAGTCATGCCCAACAAAGGTTATGCTTGCTGGCATTTCATTGTGAAAGAGATTTCATCTCAAGAAACATGAGAAATGACTTTTTTAGTATAGATCAAGTTTTACAGATGTGAAAATCAAAACTGACAACCCAAACATTGTGACTATTAATTTTTAAAACTGTATTTAATTTAAAAGAAGCTGGAATCCTCCAGTCATCTATTCATCAGAGTGTCTCACACATATAACCTAATCTAGTGTTACATTCATAATTATGGTGAGCAAGAAGTTAACAACTCATCGCTTAGAAAAGATGCCAGAAGACCCCCTATTCCCCCTACTAGACTCTTCTTACATTCATAATTCAAGTTTGTTCTCGGGGGTAGATGATATTGGAGACCAATGTTGTTAGAGTATGTCTCTATAACTTGAGGGCCCGTATGATGGCCCCTACAAAGGTTTTCAGGTAAGCTCTTTCCCATTATTTTTTCAAGAAGAAAAGTTGGTTATAAAATTGAAATTTTAGAAAAAATATACAAGGAGTTTGTCCTGTAAGATGACAAAATGTTTTGGAATTCATTTTGCTATAGGCTAGTGGAAATAAGCTCTTCTATGTTCCAAACAAAAGTTTCTAGCTACCAAAGGAATCAACATCCAAACAAACGCTGCAGTTTGTAACTTGAATTATTTTCTCTTTTTGTTTCTTTTTTTTTTGTCTAAAACTTGTACTTCTCATTCTAAAGGTACTTGCCATATATTACAACAAAATGGGTTTTTTCCCCTAACTTATTTTCGATATGTAGGCAATTGACAAGTGCACTCATGCCTATTTGCAATTAACAAATATAGCTCCACCATTAGCACTTTTAAGCAAAGTCAATTGTTTCAGTCTTGCCACAATTATCTACACTAAATAGAGTTATGTTATCATAAAAAGATACTTGTGTGTCATGTCTTATTTTATGCGTTCTCATTCCATCCTAAGAAAAAAAAATCTTTACATATTCGCTAATTTAACTTCAAAGGAGTAACATAAAAAATGTTGAATATAAGGTAGAAACTAGGACCTAGGGTGAATGAAGATATGAGTAGCCCATTGGAAAAGTGTACAAGGTAAAAAATATCTCATATCAACATAATGAACTTTGTGAATTTCATGATATATATATATATATATATATATATATATATATATATATATATATATATATATATATATATATATATATATGGAGAGAGAGAGAGAGAGACAAAATTGCAAGCTCAAATACTATGTGACCATGATATGACTTTCTAAAAAGGTCCTGTAATTGATAAAATTTGTTTCGGATGCTCCGTGGAGAAAAGTACCTCCTCTTCATCTCATTGAGCACAAACTCCATCGAGCCGAGGAGATTAGAACCAACTATCTCGTTGCTAATCGTGGTGGGACTCCATCTCTGCAACAACTCATTTCTTTCAGTTGATTATGATAGTGGGGGAATGCTCAAGGAATCTGCCACTGCTACCACCACCACTTATGCAACTTAAAACTCTTGAGAAATTCGCCTACATGGCTGTTGTCAGGGAAGGAGCCAAGGAGGGGCCAGCAGGGCCCTTGGCCCACCCATTTTTGGTGCCGTCACTCCAGAAACTAGGGGAGCAAGAGTCAAGTAAAGTGCATGCATAAGGTAAGGGCACAAGCTTTTCAACCATCCCTCCTCACATACTAAAAGGCTAGACCTCGTTGCTATAGCCGTCCAAGGGAGAAGAATGAGTTAATTTTCTATAACGTGTCATACCTTTCCATTACAAATCAGGCGTTTTTGCAACAGAAGGCCCAACTACATTGATGTGCATGCCTAAACTGGAATGACAGTACATGCTTCCCATGTGCTTAGCTTATAATATTGACATCTCTACCATGTCAGCATGTTAAATAAGATTGACATATATATGTATGATGCAAACATGAGAAATGAAACTGACATGCATGACTTAGAGGATGTGTACCATGCATATGTACGTATATTTCTTTATTTTGCTCAATTTGCTTTTTAGTGCATCATAACAAGACCTTCTATACTTGCATTTTGTGGATGCAATGACATATTCATGTATGTATAACGTTGTTTTGGTATGGAATATCAATGTATGTATTGTGTTGTTTTGGTGTGCGATACTATGTATGTGGACCTTGACAAGACCTTCGTAATATGCACAACTAGAAGGGAACACATGAGTTCCTTGATGTTGAAATTCACCTAGAAGCCTCCCTTCTCCACCATTGTAATAACTTGTTTAAGAGTAGCTGGAAATCTGATCTCAGTAGGGGGAAAGTGAGTTTTCGATGTTGTGCGAGTCTGTGAACCCTAGGCAAGGCTGTTGGGATTTGCCCATCTCGCTAGTCCTGCATCAATACGTGTCCATATCCGTTTCGAACCCTTAAGTATAATGGTGTGTGACACATCAAGTTTCTTTCGTCTGGGTAATCGGTCCCCTTAGCCATACGTGGATTGCCTGTCCTCATCACTGGGGCTGCTATAGCTGAGGAGAGAAACCCACTGCCGCTGCCACCGCCGCCGCCGCTACCTCCGCTGGGGAACGACTCTATGGGGACTGTAGTTGTTATTCCAACAGCCGCCGACATTCAGTCGGCGGTCGCCTCTACAGGTTCTTCTTTCGCCCTTTGAAACACATGAATCTTTGAATGGTTTGTTCAATTTCTCCATTTTCTTTTGGTCGCTATCTTGATTTCATCGCAAAGCTCCAACAATGGGTTATGGGCCCACTTCCCACGCTTCCGCTGCGCTTGCCTATGGACACGAAGGGGTATGGCAGAAGGGATGAACTGGTTTTAGGCGGTGACTGTCGTCGGAAGGCGACGAACGACTTCCAGCCATCCTGGTGCGACTCACCGGCGGCCACCCACGCTGTTGGGTAGCCTACCGGTAAAACCCTATCTTCTGTCGCAGGTTTACTGCCATCAAGAGAAAGAAGGGAAAGGGATGGCGGGGAGGAGCGGTGGCTTGGAGGAGTGGAGGCCGGCAAAGGGCGACCGCCGGCGACAACAATGTCACAAGACTGGCCCATCAGGCCCGCCGGCGCCCACCCATGACCGCCGGAGTCTTCCTTCGCCGCTGCTGCAATCACTCGATGAAAACAGAGGAAGGAACCCGGCGGGGCTGTCTTGCCGTTTTC
The DNA here is from genome assembly GCA_011799765.1 of Nymphaea thermarum. Lineage (NCBI taxonomy): Eukaryota > Viridiplantae > Streptophyta > Magnoliopsida > Nymphaeales > Nymphaeaceae > Nymphaea > Nymphaea thermarum. The sequence continues at coordinate 58,658 of JAANDH010000284.1, read as the reverse complement.
TACAGGAAGGACAGGCCAGCTTTGGGCAGCCGTAGGCGAGGTCGCTCCGACCCCTGCGACGTCCGGCTGGCCGTCATCAGGCGGCGGAATGGAACCGCCGGAACGCTTCTCCAATTTTTTCAAGTTTCACAAAAAAAAAAAAGGGGAAAGGGTGTCCTCACCCACCAGCCACAGGAAGTGGCCAGCGGTGTTGCCCGATGCCGTACGACACCAGGAGACCACCGGAAAATGTCCCACGGCCGGTCGAAGGGCCGTCTGAAGTGTTTCCCACTGCTCCAATCACCTCTGCCGGCAGCGGCGGTGGGAGGCGTTTCGATCTCCCGAAACCGCCTCCCACGACTGGTCGGGCGGGTCTGGGTCGGGCTCTAATGGACCCGATCCAGGCCCATTAGTTGTTTAAGACCGGTTCTTCCCTTTTCCGGACCCGTTCATCCGGTTTAAGACCGATTTTGGACTAGTTCTCAGTTTATAAGACCGGTTCTTTCAATTTTAAAATGACTCGGAGCATGTTTTGAGCGGTACAATTGGTTTTTTAGCCCAGTTTGCCCGTTTCTTCACCGGTTCGTCTAGTTTTCCACCGGTTCAGTCCATTTAGGACTGATACGGGACCAATTCTAAACTAGAGGATGCTGGCTTATGTGGTTGCATGTCTATTTACGGTGTTTAATGAATTGGTTCGATCATTGTAGATCGATACGGGACCGATTCATTATGTTTTATGAAGTTTTAATGAACAATTTAGATAACATTAATTATGCAAAAATGATTTGTGTGTTTCATTTTAAATATGTTATTATGACATATTATATTCTTGTATCATGTTTTATTTAGGATTATGCTAAAGTTAATTTTGTTGCATGATCATAAAGTTAGTATGATAACGCTAATGTAAAGAGCCTATGATTAGTTAAATCATGTCATACTCACCAAAGTGACTACGCATGATTTAAAGACACATTAGTGTTCATGTTGTACTTATTTTCATTTGAAGTAACATAATTACCCAAAGGTAGTCTGTTATGTTCAAGAGAATGAGTTGAGTAAAATAGGAAAATAGATTCTTACATAGTTATGTCATTTTACACCGAAAGGTGTTATGCTTAACTATAGTTTAAATTTATATTTCCTAGTTTTACTAAATAAAGTTAAGACGGAATACATGTGCGTATTAGGTATATTACCAAAGTAGTATCCTAATGACCCCTGGTATTTGTCTTGGAAATAGTAAACATAAAGAGCCTTTTAATTTAGTTTACTGTTCCATATGGTTTGTCTCATATAATGCATGTCAACTAATTGATGTCTTTTGTCGTCTGCAATGCTTGGTTTTATTTATTTTAATGGCTCAAATTCTATCCCCTTACTTGATGCTTCGAATTATGCTGAATGGAAAAACAATGTTGTATTTACATTGGGGTATATGGATTTGAATATGGCCTTGAGGCGACCTGAGCCACCACCTCTTACACCACAAAGTATACATAATGAAACAGTGTACTTTGACAAGTGGGAGCGTTCTAACCGACTAAGCTTGTTGCTTTTGCAATCAAGGGTCGCTAAGAACATACGTAGTGCTATCCCACCTTGTAGAACGATGAGAGGGTTCTTGGATGCAGTTGAGGCTCAGTTTGTCAGCTCTAATAAAGCTAGAGTCAGTCTCTTAATGTCAAAGTTAATATCTATGAAATATCAAGGATGGGGTAACATTCGCCAGCATATGGATGAGGAACATTGCTTCTTAATTGAATGATATGAAGTTGACTATTTCTAAGTCTTTCTTAGTATTCTTTACTTTGACCTCTTTACCAGCTGAATATACTTCTTTTAAGATCAGTTACAACACACATAATACTGAATGGACATTCAATGAATTGATGTCTAAGTGTGTTGAAGAGGATGAAAAATGAAGGGTGAGAAGTTGCAAAGTGCACATATAGTTTCTCACTCTAGGGCTGGTAAAGTTGGCATAAAGAAAAGTTCAATGAAAATGAGTGCCAAGAAGAAGTCAACAAATTCAACTGCTTCTCAAACTGCGCAGACAAACTTAGCTCCTATAAAGTGTTTCTTTTGCAAGAAAAATGGGCATAAGATGTCAGACTGCATTAAATACAAGAATTGCTTAGAGAAGAAAGGTAACATGTCATTTGTTTCACTTGAAAGTAATATGTTACATGTTCCTATTAATAGCTGGTGGATTGACTCTGGTGCTACTGTGCATATTACCAATTCTTTACAGGACTTTTTGAGTAAAAGGGAACCAACTCTACATGAGAGGAGCATTTTCTCAGGAAACAAAATGCGCTCACATGTGAAGGCTGTAGGAGAATGCCAGATTAGGCTTGATACTGGCTTTGTTTTGGACCTTCATGATGTTTTCTTTGTTCCATCATATAGTAGAAACTTAATTTCTGTATCAAGACTGGACAAATTTGATTTCTGCTTAAAGTTTGAGAATTCAAAGATGTTCATTTATAAAGATCTTGTTGAAATTGGTTATGCTATTTTGTGTGATGGTTTGTACAAGTTGAATGTGAAGATCCAATCTCCTGAATCGTTGGTTTCTAGTCGTTGTATAAGTGGCAATAAGCGTAATACCATAAAAAATTATTCGTACATGTTATGGCACCGCCGTTTGGGTCATATCTCTGAAAGGAGAATAAGGAGACTCATAAATGAAGGGATCTTACGATCTCTTGATTTTACATATAGCGGCATATGTGTAGATTGCATAAAGGCAAAACAAACTAACATATATAAAGAAGGTGTCGAACGATGTACTGAAAGATTAGGAATTCTTCACACAGATGTTTGTGGACCTTTCCCTTCTTGTTACACAGGCGAAAAGTATTTTGTCACCTTTATAGATGACTATCCTCGGTATTTGTATCTCTACTTAATCTTTGAAAAATCCGATGTGTGTCAAGTTTTCAATGACTATAAGAAAGAAGTAGATAAACAAACCGGTGAGGTTATCAAAATAGTCATATCAGATAGAGGTGGTAAATATTATGGTAGGTTTACTGAGATGGGACAAAGGGAGGGACCATTAGCACGATTTCTGAAGGAAGAAGGCATTGTGCCTCAATACACCATGTCAGGCAGTGCCTATCAAAATGGTGTGGCTGAAAAAAGAAATCGTACGCTTAAAGAAATGGTTCGAGCTATGTTGAATTATTCAACTCTCCCTCTAACCTTATGGGGTGAAGCTCTCAGGACAGCAGTGCATATATAAAATAGGGTTCCTACTAAAGCTGTTCCCACAACACCTTACGACTTGTGGATAGGTAGGAAGCCTTCTCTCTCTTATATGTACATATGGGGATGTCCTGCTGAAGCTAAGTTGTACAACCCTTACATAAAAGCCTTTGATCCTAGAACAACCAGTGGTTTCTTTATTGGTTATCCAGAAAGATCGAAAGGCTATAGGTTTTATTGTCCATCTCATACACTACATATTATGGAAACAGATAAGGCTAAGTTCCTGGAAGATGGCTCATTTGGATTAGATGCATTACAAAACCTCACTTTTGAGGAAATACAGGATACTGAAAGTAGACCTGTTAAAGAGAATACAAGTGTGTATGATTATGTTGTCTCTCATGATGACATGAATACAAATCATACAGGTAATGCATCAGATCCAGATGAATTAAATGTAGATCATACTGATGAACACGAACAGGATGTAGAGATACAAATTGAAAATGATCAATTACCTATTCGTAGATCTGCAAGAGCCAGGCGATCTGCCATATCATCAGACTATGTGGTATACCTACAAAAGCCTAGTGATTTCATAGATGTTGATGATGATCCTTTCACATTCAAGGAAGCCGTTGAAAGCAAACAATACAGGTTCTGGATTAATGCCATGACAGAAGAGCTTGATTCTATGGCAAAAAACTAGACATGGAGCTTTGTGTCATTGCCTAAAGGAGTAAAACCCGTAGGGTGTAAATGGGTATATAAGACCAAGAGAGACTCTAAAGGCAACATAGAGAGATACAAGGCAAGATTGGTTGCTAAATAATTCACACAAATGGAGGGCATTGACTATAATAAGACATATTCACCTGTTTCTGCTAAAGAGTCAATGAAGATTGTCCTTGCACTGGTAACTCATTTTGACTTAGAGCTACATCAAATGGATGTGAAAACGGCTTTCTTGAATGGTGATTTGGATGAAGAAGTATATATGGATCAACCTCAAGGGTTTTCTGAGAGTGATAAAGATCATTTAGTTTGCAAGCTTAATAAAGCGATTTATGGACTTAAACAAGCCTCACGTCAATGGTACATTAAGTTTTTCAAAGTCATTATGACTTTTGGGTTTACAGAAAACATCATTGATCGATGTGTGTATCTTAAGACATGTGGGAGTAAGTTCATAATTTTGACTTTATATGTAGATGACATTTTACTTGCTTCAAATGATCTTCAATTGCTAACAGAGACCAAACATTTTCTCGCATATCATTTTGAGATGAAGGACATGGATGAGGCTTCATTTGTTCTCGGCATTGAGATTCGTTGAGACAGATCTAAATGTGTTTTAAATCTCTCTCAATCCGCATACATCAATAAAGTTATTAAAAGATATGAGATGGAGAATTATTCTCCTATTTCGGCACCTATAGCTAAAGGTGATAAATTGAGCCTAAATGATTGTCGAAAGGACCAATTTGAAAAGGCACAAATGATCAACATTTCATATGCATCAGCGGTTGGTAGCTTGCAGTATGCGCAGATTTACGCTAGGCCTGACATTTCCTTTGCTGTTGGCATGCTTGGTAGATTTCAATCTAATCCAGGCATGGCACATTGGAAGGTCGTAAAGAGAGTCATGCGATACTTGCAAGGGACAAAATATTACATGTTGACATATCGCAAGGTGGACCATTTAGAAGTGATTGGCTATTCTGACGCCGATCTTGAAGGATGTACCGATAGTATAAAGTCTACTACTGGTTTTGTATTCCTTCTATCAGGAAGTGCTATCTCATGAGGAAGCATAAAGCAGACTGTGACTGCTGCGCATACCATGAAAAGAGAATTCATTGCATTATATGAGACTACATCGCAGACAATTTGGATAAAGAATTTCATTTCACAGCTCAAGATAGTGGAATCTATTGATAGACCACTTAAGGTTCAATGTGATAATGAAGCTGCAGTGTCTTTTTCCAACAACAACAAAAGTACTACTTCTTGTAAGCATATGGAACTTAAGTATTTTGTTGTTAAGGAAAGGACAAAGAATCAACTAGTGTGTATTCAACACATTGGGACTACAGATATGGTTGCAGATCCTCTTACTAAAGCGCTAGCATCTGGTATGTTCTTTGAACATGTTAAGAGGATGGGTTTGTGTAGTTCAATGTAAACATACTATTATGCAAACATTTATGAATGTGATCACATACAGTTTGTTGATTCTCATTAAGTTTGTTGTCTATTTATCTTGTATTTTCATTTGTTTGTTGAGAAGTTTTGTAAGACAACAAAGGTAGGACCTTGAAATGGATTTTAAGGGTAGTCCATTCATTTTGTTTACCCTTGATATCGACTTGTACTAGTGGGAGATTGTTGAGATTTGCCCATCTGAATAGTCCTGCGTCGATACGGGTCCATATCCATTTCACACCCTTAAGTATAAATACAAGACACGTGTCTTGTGATGGTGTGCGACACATCAAGTTTTTCCGATCTGGGTAATCGGTCCCCTTAGCCATACGTGGATTGCTTGTCCCCATCACTGGGCTGCTATGACTAAGGAGAGAAACCCACTGCCGCTGCCACCGCCGCCGCCGCTACCTCCACTGGGGAACGACTCTATGGGGACTGTAGTCGTTCTTCCAACAGCCGTGGACATTCAGTCGGCTGTCGCCTCTACTGGTTCTTCTTCCGCCCTATGAAACACATGTATCTATGAATGGTTTATTCAATTTCTGCATTTTCTTTTGATCTCTATCTTGATTTCATCACAAAGCTCCAACAAAGATGGGAAAGACGGACCAGAGCCACTGGATCCTCAGGAGGAAGAGACTTGGAATAGGAAGCCATCATGGGTTTCGGTGATAGACTAGCTGGATAAACTAAAGTTGTGTGATATTCCAGCAGCATAGATTGAGATGTTGGATGGCGGCCTAGTGGTATGCATTGTAGCAATTGCTTACAAGAGAATGGTGGGGGCTATCATATATGCAATTATAGCTGGTTTAATGGTCGAAAACAATTGGTCGGGGATGGTTTACAAGTTTACTTTTGAGAGCCTACACAAATAATTGGGAAATACTAAGAACTATCGTTTCTCGGTGATCCAAAATGGTCGGTTCATGATCAGGGTGGAGTCAGAATTGGAAATACATATAGTGATGCGAAAAATGACCTGACGAGTTGGTGGGTGATGCCTGATAGCGAGTAGGTGGTTTTCAAGAGAAGAACTGAAAATCAAGGAAGACTGAGTCTGTAGAAATATGGGTTCAGCTCCAGAACTTGCCCGTGGAGCTTTGGAACAAATATGCTTTCACAGGAATAGCCAGGGCTTTTGGTTGGTTTTCTTGGCCGAAGACCCATGCATGAAGAAGTTGGGGAAGATGGAGTTTGCTAGGATACAACTAGAGGTCTCTCTCCATTTTACCTTGCAATGTGAGAAATCCAGAATCTTTACCCATAAGATCATCTATGAAATAAAATGTCCTCATGCAAAAGATGTAGAGCCCTTGTGTGGAGCAGTGAAAGTGATATCAGTCCATGTGATAGGTGAAGGTTTTGCAGAGATTCAAGAACAAAAGTCACAAAATCTGGAAGTGTCAAAACAAGAGTCTTCACAGCAGCATCCAACTATGGAGGCTGCCTGATGCATTAACGGTACTAAAGGGGAGTCATCTGCTCGAGGTTTCGGCAATGGGAATTAATTAAACATACATATGTCCAAATTTAGGTTCTTTTACTTTATTGTACAAATTGAATTCAAGATAAAAGATATGTTTATGAAAATAAGATTAACACTTGAGATAAACCACTGGGTATGGGTATGGATCTCATGCATTTTATTTGCATCTAATAGATCTTGATCGAGTTCCTTTCATGAGCACATGTGCATATTAGTAGTTACAAAATACACATGGATCTGGATTTGTCATGTTTCAAGTTATGTATATGCTTGCAATATGCACATGTTAGTGTTGCGACCTGATAACGTGATGGTTTTTGGACCACTATATTGTAGAAATGATATGAGTTATGTCTTGTAATTCAGTTTGCTTTGGTTCTGCATATATATTAATGCACAAATAGTAGCTGCCAAAAGTTTTGGATACGGATCTGTCTCTTGATTGGAAACTTACGTATATGTGAATGACATTGTGATCTTTCTACATCACGAGCTTGTTTAAATTTGATTTGGGATCCATTGTTGACTCTATGATTACTGCATGTAAATAATGATTGATTTTGGTGGGGCTTATTATGTTGATTATTTTGATTCAGTCATGCCATGTGAAATGCTTATATATGTAAATGCAGTAGATGAATTATATGAGCAAAATAATATATGCATGGAAAGTATGTTAATTTGTATTCATTAAATATGAATGCTCATAATGATTAATGCATAATCTGGCCTGACTGTGAATGGTCTGAACTGCTCGCGGTGCAGGGCGGCACAATCTCTCGTAGCATGAGCGAGGTGTAGAGGGATGACCCATTCCCCTGACCGCGAGATTTGGTAACAGCCCTCCAACTGGTCCCTTTTAAGGCATCAGTTAAATGGAGGAAGACAAGGGCCAATCTGTATTGTCGGGTGAAAAATGCTAGTGCTGGTTAAGCACCAGTGGCATAGTGTTTAGGATGAGTTGATAAGAGAAACTTAATTATGTTTACAAGCATGCCAACAAATAATAATAATTGCACACATGGATACTCATAAGGTTCAGGACATTGTTGTTCTAAAATTAGTGTTATTCTTGGACACTTTATCTATTTGCATATCGAATAATTGAACCATGCATTGTTTATCTTGACTTTATGCAGCAGCAAGGTAAGTTTGATGTTGGAATGTGTGTGTGTATATAAAGTATAAACACGAGGAAACGTCTGTTTAACCCGACGCCAAAAGAACCCGACCCCGACGGGTTCATTTAGCGTCATCCGCCCGATCGGTGGCTATCCGACGGACGAGATCAAGTTTTTTGCATTTTGCCACCTTCTCTCTCCTCTCACGCTCCCCGCCCGACTCTATCCACCGGAACCCGACGGACACCATCGCTCGACCTCCTCAACTTTGTGGCCGATTCTTTCATCTCTGCCTCTCTCAGATCTCTTACCCTATCCTCTCTCCCGATTGGACGGAGGCAGGCCGCCTCCACCCATGGCTGATTTCTACCTTCCCTCACTCTTAAACCCGACGGGCAGATGAAAGAGGGCAAATTTAATTAGCTTCTGTTAATTAAGAGAAACAAGAAAAGATTAAGTAAAATAAAGAACCAGGCTTTTCAAGTGGATGCCATGCTGCTCTCAATTATCAGAGAAGAAACGCCAAACCAGTAAGGGAAGGGGGGCAATGGTGCAGGGTGGAGGCAGTCAACCTCTTCGTCTGCCCGTTAGGTTTAGCAATAAGGGAAGGGGGGAAAGAGATGCAGGTTGGAAAAGGAAGTACAGAACCTGGCTTGTTGTTGTCAGCCGATGCTAGTGACGGGCAGCGGCAAAGGAAAGGGAGGGCCGGCTGGGGTCATGATCCGCCCCTCAAGTTTTGAAAATTTAAATTTATCTATTAATTTATTTAAAAAAAAAAATTGGTTGTAAAACTTTTTGAATTATTAAAAATCTTCAAAAGTCGTGTTTAATGGTTTGGGACTGTTTGACCCTTTCAAGACGAAAATTCTGATTCCACCCCTTGGTCACAGATATTATATGATATGTTCAATCTCTCTTACTTACAAAGTATGAAATATATCCAATCTGAAACATAGGTTTTATTAAATATGAAATGACAAAGACATTTGTGTGTTAGGATTAACAAAAAACAGGATACAACTTTTCTGGGACTTGTCAGCTGAGGCAATTTGTAACGTAAGTTGATTGAACCATATAGGTCTTATCAGCACAACCAGCAAGAGACTATTGCTATCCCGATGCAATCCTGTGGGAAGGATAGGCCTTCCAACCTTTATTGATAAGGCAGAGATACACAAAAACAGTGGGTGCCAGTCAGAAAACTAGTGGCAGGCGATTAAACAAAAGGATCGAAGCTAAGCTACAGCTCCATGCATCAGAACAAAAATGCGAATTGAGGAGGATCTTCATCCAAGACTGTAATATTGTGAATGACAGTGGATAGCTTTGGGAAGTACCTATGGACATTGCTTTGGCCTTCAGCAGCACGTTTGAGGAACTTCCTCCAACTCACCTTGTTTGCTCAAAACACCAAGTTCCCCTATGTACTGAGAAGCTTCAGCCATATCTCCGCCACTGCTACTGCGAAAACTGAGAAGCCTCAGCCATCACCAGCAACACCTGCCGCGGCTGACCCATAACCCCTTTCTCCTCCCTTGTTGTGATGGTCGCCGTGAGAAAGAGAGCATCCACCATCGTATTTTATGTTGTCGCCTGTGAGAAAGAGAGCATCACACCGACGTGACTTGGGGAGACGGTGAAGTAACTGGGGAAGACGGTGGACGGACAGCTGTGGGCTGAGTGGGAAGACGGCCCGGCCCTTTCGTCGTTCAGCAGAGCAAGAGAAAAAGCCTCTCGTTAAGGTTTTTTAGATTTTAAGAATGTTGATAACGACACAATTAAACACCTACAATATTTTAATATTGTCTAGAGCGCACATAAATTTTGTATCATTAAGAACAAAAAGATCTTCTTTCGATTAACCTTCCGTTATTCGCTCTTAATTTAACTTATTATATCCAAAATAGTTAATTTTTTATTAGGATTTCAAATAATTATGTTACCTCTTTTCTTATCAATTTTGGAAACTTTTTCAGGAAATGCGTGATTACATTCATAAAACTAAGAATATTACAATGTTAATTCGTAGAGGATAATTAAGTATTAACACTTCATTTATTTAATAACAAATTTGTACAAAATAATCTTACAGACGTTTTTGCTTAATCATGATTATATTCACAAGGGCAACACATGAACCATTTTCTTTTAAGGGAAATGTTGCAAAGCGATGGTGCTTAAACGTTTAATACATGTATGGATTCCACATCATCAATCGACTACATGAAATTGACGTTTGAGTCTCCTGCATGTTTCAAAAAGTTTCCAACATCTAAAACTGTTAAAGAGGGCCATTTGATTTTATCGGAGATGTTTTACGCAGATAAGGTACTGCTTCAACCCAACTATCTGATTTTGTGAATATAGGAGTAGGTGATTATGTAATTGAACTAGTTCTCACTGTTGTTATATAGTTTGTTATTGTGTAATTTGTCCGGATGCTTACCCATCGTATCGACGCACTTGCTTTGTTTGACAATGGGAAAAACATTTTTAAGCACGTTTCCTTCCCTCCCTCCCTCAATCCAACATCTACACCAAAAGCTCGTTCTAGTGGAATCAAAACGCAAAAGCCGCCATTCGTCAATTCTTCAACTTTAATCTCTTCTCTTCATATATATTCATATATATATATGAAGAGGGAGAGAGAGAAAGAGAATTGGTAGAAACAAGATGCTTAGGTCAGGGATAAAAACCAATCCCTTTAATTTAAAAAAAATAATTTAAATAAAATAAAATAAACTATTTTGATATAAAAATACTTTGACTCAACTTGTTTTCAAGAAAAATGTGAATTTTTTTTTGTCAAAATGTTGATGTTATGGTGGGGCCATTCATTTTTTTCTTGTTATAAGAACACTATTAAATTCTAAAAAATGATTAACTTAATGTATGTTTTGCATCAACCTATTCTTAAGATCATATTAATATATATATATATATATATATATATATATATTCAATTCCCATTAACACCACGTTCTGATGCTACACGGAGATGTTGCTTTAGGTTGAGGGAATGCCACTGAGGGCTAAGTGAACCTGTCAACCTGAATCTGATTAAGATTAAATCCACAACGTAAAATCCAGACAGAAATCCTAACTTGGAATTGCATGCAGTTTTGAATATGCGAATCTGCATCTTAAATCACCTCTAATCTTAGCTTTCAGGTAATCAAACACACCTCGAAAATGTTGCAGACCTTTAGAGTAAATTCTCATGCAATCTAAATGTTAAATGAAGTCTAACTTGTCCTCAACGTCCAAACACTCTCTAAGAATTCAATGCTGTACTTGCATTGATGTGGCCATACATTTTCTATTCAAGTAATGTAGCATAGAAAACATCAACATTATTTTTTTTTTATTTAGATATTCTCCAATTTAACAGTATTTGGAATAAAGGCTATTTATTTAAATCAACCGGCCGAAAGCTGCAGAAAGGACAGTGCTGCTTTCCCTTTCACTGGAATACTGCCATTTGGAGCAATCAATGAAGATATTAGTGTCACAAAAAGTTGTGCAGTTTTGTCCGTGAGAGATATGAGTGCAATTTGTCAGAAAGAGATTCGAGATGTAGAGCAATAAAATCTTTGCAGATGATCAACCGAAACTTATAAAAAAAAAAAAACCTTATATCTAGCGCCTGCATATCCATGTGACACCTAGGGCATGATATTTCCTAAAAGTGAATGAAAAGTTTTGCTTTTTGTGTGTAGTTGATTGATGTTGTAATAAGTAGTTAATCCAAATTATTAAGGGGCTGTTTGGTAATAATAATAATTTGTTATTGTTTTATGAAATCACTTTAACAAAAAAAGTTTAAGTGTTCTATGAATGTGCACTATTTTATCGGGATAGATCTTGAGACAGTGTCTCAGTGACTCTATGTTACTATTGTCAAACAACCATTATAGAATCATTTGAAATTAAGACATTATATGAGTCTCTCATGAAATGTATCTAATAAAAAGATTGGAGTAGATTTATAGTACATTAAAATTAACATTTTATAAATGTACTTTAATTTTTGAAATAAATTGATTAGGCACTCACATAATGTTTCTATTATCAAATAACCACTAAGGCAGCCGTTAAGTCACACAAACACGGGTCTTGGACATATCTAGACAAAGTACGTATTGTGATATTAACAACTTCATCATATATGTCGTGAAAATTTTGCAACAATTCAAATGTCCAAAAAAATGAAACTAAGGTGATATCATTGTTAAATATTGGGTTTTTTTTTTTCTTCTAACTTTAGTGCGTGGAGTATTTTACCCTTTATGTTGTGTTTTAATTATCTCTTGGTAAAGAATTCATGATGAGTTTTAAGTATCTCTGAGATTCTCTTAAATGTCACCCTAGACCTGCAGCCATGCTCACTAACCATGCGAGTCTGACCTAGGAATATAAGTCCCATCCAAAATTCTTAACGAAAGGTTGTCTGAATGTATTGGAACGTCGCGTTCTGGGAGTGTGGTCCTCCATGTCCGTGCAAAGAACGGGCCCACATGCCACGCAAACATCAGAGGGGGAACGCGGGCGTTCTGCACCTTTCTATGATGTGGTGTTTTGGCGTTCTGCCAAGCAACAAAAGGCAAAAGGCTCCGTTCGGCACGAACCCTCCGTCCCGTGTGACGCAACGGCGGCACGTGATCCGGGCCAACTTTCTTCGTCTCCTGTCGATCGTTTCGGGCGTTCAAACACCGAGTACAAATTAGGCAGAATCTTACTTCGACGTCCTCGGAAGAGGGAAATGAGGCTTTGGGTCTTCTTTAAGCCTCTCGGTCACAAAAGTACTAAGCATGCATATAATAATCGATATTTCAATGTTTTATATTTATGCTTATTGGAATCCAAACTCTGACGAATTACATATTATCTTTACGCGGCATAAAAAATCAAAACTTATGTCAAGCTTTTTTTAGCTTATTGGAAACAAATTGAGTTTCTCCAACTGCACATGCTTAAGTAACCAAAATGTGAAGTGGGAAACCGTCACTCCTGTCTAAATAAAAAATCAATGATTCTTGCTGGACAAAGTACCTCTAGCCCAGTAACTTACCGTCAAATATTCAATTGGGAGTTGCATTTTTTTGAAGCATAGTGTTTGCATCCCTGTTACCAGAAGCCTCCTTAGTTTTGCCATAAAACTAGCGACATGCAATGTTAAGAATGTAGCTTGAGAACCACCCAGCGGAGAACTGTTGAAGTGCCATTTCATTTCTTGAATGAGCCCAACCCACAGCTATCAACTACTTGAGCACAGTAGCGGAGCTACATGTGAGCTGATAGAGTGAGTTGTTCACTCAGCTCTGTTTATATATATATATATATATATATATATATATATATATATATATATATATATATATATATATATAGTAGTGTGCACTTTAGGGCCTGTTTGATGGCCTAGAGATCTCCTCTGGCGAAGGAGAAAAAATTCAAAAATTTGAAATTTTTCTGATTTCATCAAACGTGGAGATTTTTTGTACCGTTGGAGGTGGAAACGGAAAAACATTTTCGGAAAAATTTTTCCAGCCAGAGGGGTGAAAAAAATTTTCTGGAAATTTTTTTTTTAACCGCTGGAGGGAGGAGGAAGAATGGAGGGGGAGGAAAAAGAAGGGAAGAAGGGAAGGAGGGAGGAAGAAGAAGGGAAGAAGGAAAGGAGAAGAAGGGAGGAAGGGAAGGAGGGAGGAGGAAGAAGAAGGGAAGAAGGGAGGAAGAAGAAGGGAAGAAGGGAAGGAGGGAGGAGGAAGAACAGAGCGAGGGAGGAAGAAGAAGGGAGGAAGGGAAGGAAGGAGAAGAAGGGAAGGGAAACGTTCTCTCTCCTCTCTTTTTCTCTGGGATCCTTCAAAGGAGGAGGAAGAAAGAGGGGAGAGGAAAGGGCAAGGGAGGAGAGCGGGGAAGGAAGAAGCAGCGGGAGAAAGGGAAAGAATAGAAAGGGGAAGGGAAAAGGAAATTAGGGCACCGGTGGCTGAGAGCGTACCTCATCCTCCTGTCCGCCGTGCTGGCCTCCTTCCTCCCAAACCCCTTCCTTCCTCCTCCCCTTCTTCTTCTTCCTCCCTTCTTCCTTCTTCCTCCCTCGCTCCCTTCTTCCTTCCTCCTTCTTCCTCGCTATTTTCATCAAACGAAGAAATTTTTTTCTAGAAAAATAATTCCTCCATAACAAACAAAAACTGGTTTTGGAAAAACGGAAAAAAAGTTCTTTTTCATCAATTCCAGAAATTTATTTCTGAAAATTTTTTTCTAAAAATAAATTTCCAGCCATCAAACGGCCCGTTAAGGAATCGAAATTTAGGAAGTGATTTTGCAGTTGTAAGTGCATAAAGTTTGTGCAGTTACATTTTAGAGATCGATATAATTTTGAGTTGTGCGGATGTATTCTATGCTACCAAAGCACCCCAGATATTTTAGGTAGTTTGAATATTCAGTTTTTGTCTTCGTACAGTTGAGATTCTATAATTTGTAATGTATTAAATATTAAGGTTGGTGAATTTTCTTAATAAAATCTCAATTATATATTGAAATAGGTTGGGTTGACCATGCATTTGAAGCCCCACAGAGATTGATTCCGTGGATCAGCCTGCAGGGGCGCAGGCACTGCCCCTCCAACTTCTCTATTTTTTTACTGAAATGAAATGTACATGTAATTTAGAAAAACATTACTTAGCCTATATAAAATTTTTTACTCTTGTCAAAAAGTTAAACTGTCAATCCCTAATGAAAAAATCTTAAGTTCGCCCCTGCATGTACTTGTGGAGACAAAAGACTATAGAATATAGTACATGCGCTACTGCAAGCACTATGAAGGTTTTGGAGACACATCCTTATTTCTTATAGGACCAGGCTATCGCTTTACCTTTAAAGATAAATAAATATCCATATGTGCATTTACTGTCGTCTTTACAACCAGCAAAATCTGCATCGAAATAGCCAACTAGAGTTAGTTCATCGGCTTAGTAGGACAATTTCAGTTTTTTATTCCTTTAATATACTAAAAAATTCTTTTAATTGCTTGCTAGTGAGGCCATCTAGGATTGCTTTGATAATGGCTCACCATACTGATAGGAAAGCTTATGTCTAGTTTATTACAAAGCATTATAACATTAAACTGCCAACAGCTTGTGCATATGAAATATTTAATTTTTGTTGTCCTTCATCAGGACAATTACTTCTACTTAAATTTACTCCTTTAGCTATGGAATTTCCAATAAGTTTGTAGTTTTGCATTCGAAACTGCTTTAAGATATAATCAATATATCGTTCTTTGCTCTCAAGATTTTTGACTCTCTATCTCGAGTGATCTTTATTTCTTATATATAAGATGCTTTACCCATGTCATTGATTTTGAAGTTCTCGTTTAGTCAATTCTTTATTTTGAGTATCATATTGTTATATTTTCCAGTCAATAAAATGTCATCGACATATAATGACAGGATAGAAAAGAGACTCCAACTTTTCCAGACATATACACATGATTGTCTTATGAAAGGCAAAATACCACTGTTTAGGCGACTGCTTCAAACCGTATAACGATTTATACAACTTGTACACTTTGTCTTAATTTTCGTTAATGACTTATCCATGTGGTTGAGTTATATATATGATTTTCTTTAAGTCACCATTCAGAAAAACAGTTTCCACATCCATCTGACAAACATCCAAGTCACAGAAGGCTGCGATAGCTAGAATTATTCTCATCGATGCAAACTTTGCTACCAGCAAATAGGTTTCTAAGTAATCAATTCGTTTCTTTTGGGAAAACCTTTCGTCACTAGTCTTACTTAAATTTCTCGACTAAACCATCAGCTTTATACTTTTTTTTAGCATCTACTTACACCCAATGGGTCTTTTATTTTTAGGAAGATATACTAATTCTCAGACTTTATTCTTTTTTATGTATTCTATTTTCTCATCCATAACATTTACCGAATCTGATGATTTATGTGAGTTTATGGTTTCATCAAATGTTAGATTGTCGGACATTTCGTCAACATCTATTAAGTAGCATAACTTCTCTGCAAGATATACATAGTAATCACTCAAATATGAAAGAGGAACTCTAGGTCTTTTATGACCTAACAAAGTCTGAGATGATGAGTCACTCGGATCAGTTGGTTCATTATCAAAGTGTTCTTCAATCGGTTCATTACGAGACTATTCCTCAAACGATTCATGTTTAGTTGGTTTATTACCAAACTATTCCCCAACCGATTTGTTGCCAAATTGTCTTTCTGAATAAATCAAATAATCCAGTAAATCAGTTTTATCTTCCACTTTATCATTTTCTTTATTATTGAGTTCTTCTAGGAACTTACATCTCTAGTTTCTATAAGTCTCATTGTCAAGTGATATAATTTATAGCCTTTGGATTCTTTTGGATATCCAATAAACACACATTTTATTGATCTGTTGTCTAGTTTGTCCATTTTTTATCTAGAATTTTCATATGTGCTACAGATCTCTATTTTTGGAGGTGTCTCAGATCTGATTTTACACAAGTCCATCTCTCATAAGGAGTAATTGAGACTGCTTTGCAAGGCACTCTATTTAATGTGTACATAGTTATTAACACAACTTTATCCTTCAAAGTATTTTGAGTAATTATGCACCTGCCAACATGGATCTTACCATGTTTAAGAGGGTTCTGTTATACCTCTCAGCAACATCATTCTATTGTGGTGTTTTAGGCATTGTTCTTTGCCTATTAATTCTGAGGTCTTCATAGTATTCGAAGAACTCATTTGATGTATATTCACCACCTCCATCATACCTTACAACCTTGATATATTTTCCAAGTTGTCTCTCGACTTCAATTTTATACTCCTTGAATTTTTCAAGTGCTTCTAACGTATATTTAATCATGTAAATATAACCAAATATTGAGAAGTCATCAATGAATGTTATGAAGTATAACTTGTCACTATGTGTTTGGACCTTGAAAGGTCCACAAATGTCTATATGGATTATTTCTAATAGATCAGTAGCCCTTATTACTTCAAATAGAAAGGGTTTTCTTGTCATCTTTCCATATGAACACGACTTGCATTTCACAAAAACATTTATATTTATATTGGGTATTATACATTCTTGTGCTAGAGTCTTAATCTTGTTAATGCTTGCATGACTTAATATTTCATGCCGTAAATTTGCACTCATGCTCAATGCACATTTAATATAAATAGAATTGAAAGCTTTATTCATCTCATTGAGTTTAAACATGTCATGTTCTTTTACATATTTTCCATCAAATATGGTCATTTCATGTTTTCTCACTGCGACATTCCCTAGAACAAAACGGACTTCAAAACCTTTTCCAGTCAGTACAGGGACAAACACTAGGTTCCTCCTCATGAAGGGGACATACGAAACTTTGTTGAGAATGACACTGGTGCCCCCAACATTTAGTCGATATGACTTGGCTCTCATGACATCACAATATGAGTTATTTCCCATATAGACTTTTTGAACTCCCGGACTCAAATCTTTCATATGAATCATCTTCTTTCGTCTTTGCAATGTGACAAATAGCCCCTGAATCAACCCACCAACTAGTCCATTCTCCATCTGCGAACAAACACTCCGACACAACACAAATGACTTTTCTGTTGAAGTCCCCTTGATTTTTCTTTTTGTTATTGTTGTCCTTCTTGTTCGGAATATTTGTCTTGTGGTTTTTTTTTATGTGTTTAAGTTTTCCGCACTTGTATCATTTCACTACATTTTCTTGAGGTTTCTGAGTACCTTCAAAATTACCCTTAAACTTGCCATC
Organism: Nymphaea thermarum; assembly: GCA_011799765.1. NCBI lineage: Eukaryota > Viridiplantae > Streptophyta > Magnoliopsida > Nymphaeales > Nymphaeaceae > Nymphaea > Nymphaea thermarum. Next base: position 40,858 of record JAANDH010000284.1, on the reverse strand, counting down.
GTTTCTCCTTTTAAGTTGTATGGGTTTTACAGGCACATGACCACTGGCAGTGGATAGTCATTAGTTTTGCATCTTTCCTCTTGGCCATATATTGTTATTAAATAACTAACTGTATAGGGAGCTTATCTAAAGTTAGAGTGCCAAATTGGGGACTCAAGGCAGTGACTACCATATCCCAGTAAGGTAGTAGACTATTCAGGATGGTATAGATCTGCATGTTGTTAGATGTTACATTTTCCACTACGGCTAGGTCTTTAGCCATGACCAACATCTTGTTAACATGGTCAACCACTCTATATGACTCCTTCATTTTATATAAGTAGAGGTAGTGGTGTTGTATTTAGAGGAGACAGTGTCAAACATCTCGTTGGCTATTGGACAGTCCTCAAACACCCTGATCAAATCATCTTTCATGAATGCTAACATGATGGTTTTTGTCATCAAGTCATCAATATCAAAGGCCTCATATGCTCTAATTTTCTCATATTTAGGCTTGTCTCCTAAGTAGGAAAGGGCTTGTCGATTACATAGATCAGCTTTTCCATAGTCAAGGCTAACATAATTATATGTTTCCATGCATGGAAGCTAGTTTCATAGAGTTTCTTGGTCTTGGCCAGTTCTGAGACTCTCACTCTAGAAGTCATTTCTTAGTTTTGAATTTTAATGACAAGTAAAAAACAGTAAAATGAAAGAAACATAAAGAATATCACGTCCCCTTGATTTTTCTTTTTGTTATTGTTGTCCTGACCATTGTTGTCCTTCTTGTTCGGAATTTTTGTCTTGCGGTTCTTCTTGATGTGTTTAGGCTTTCCGCATCTATAGCATTTCACTACAGTTTCTTGAGGTTTCTAAGTACCTTCAAAATTACCCTTAAACTTGCCATTGTTTCTCCTTTTAAGTTGTATGGGTTTTACAGGCACATAACTGCTGGCAGTGGATAGTCATTAGTTTTGGATCCTTCCTATGAGCCATATATTATTATTAAATAACTAACTGTATAGGGAGCTTATCTAAAGTTAGAGTGCCAAATTGAGGACTCAAGGCAGTGACTGCCATATCCCAGTAAGGTAGTAGACTATTCAGGATGGTATAGATCTGCATGTTGTTTGATGTCACATTTTCCACTACGACTAGGTCTTTAGCCATGACCAACATTTTGTTAACATGGTCAACCACTCTATATGACTCCTTCATTTTATATAAGTTGTACTATTTTTGGAGCAACTGAAGGTAGTGGTGTTGTATTTAGAGGAGATAGTGTCAAACATCTCGTTGGCTGTTGGGCAGTCCTCAAACACCTTGATCAAATAATCTTTCATGAATGCTAACATGATGGTTTTTGTCATCAAGTCATCAGTCTCAAAGGCCTCATATGCTCTCATTTTCTCATATTTAGGCTTGTCTCCTAAGTAGGAAAGGGCTTGTTGATTACATAGATAAGCTTTTCTAGAGTCAAGGCCAACATAATTATATGTTTCCATGCATGGAAGCTAGTTTCATTGAGTTTCTTGGTCTTGGCCAATTCTGAGACTCTCACTCTAGAAGTCATTTCTTAGTTTTGATTTTTAATGACAAGTAAAAAACAGTAAAAATGAAAGAAACATAAAGAATATCATGTAAGGAACCCTTCAATAGTACTCTAAAACATTACTTAGAAGCACGAGATCTCAATTTTAAATTTTTGATTGTGAATTTCCTCTTATTTTCAAAACTATATTTGGAACCCTCTTTTAGCAATTTTTAATAAATCAGAGGGTATCTTTATGCAATTTCTTATAAAATTCTGATTTTTTACTAAAATTTACTTTTGCAAGCCTCTTTCTAAAAAGTTTTTAACAAAAATGTCGAGGCATTGATTTTTGAAAAATGCGAGTGTTTTAAAAAATTTTGCTAATAAGGTGGACTAAATTTGTAATTTTTAAATTTTGAATATAAATTCCATCCGATCCAAGATTTTCTCATTTTTTAACTGATATTCTCTCTCCTCTCGTGAGCTTCTATGCTAGGGTTTTGGCCACCCTACCGCCACCTCTCTCTGCTTTAGAACCGTTGTTGCTGCCTCTGTGAGTAAGGTGATGTTCTTTGCGAGGGAGATGATTTGTGCTACAGCCAGCGAGCAGCAGAAACCTTGAAGGTCTCTTGCACCTGGTTGGGTTTCTGGGACACTGTGTGGAGCAAGTCTGAAGGTGGGTATGGCAAGCTCCACTTGAGGAAGTAATCCGGCTAAGCACCAGACCCACTATGTTGGGTCTTGGGTCATCGCAGGAAAAAAGAAACAACAAGGGTTTTAGGGTCTGTCAAAAAAAAGAGCATATTGTATTATTTGTCTGAAAGACGCTCTTTGTAGACCTGTCAATCTTACGTTTCCATAGTTCAGGACCCTCTCTACTAGAATATGTGTCGTTGTTGGAAAAAGCGACAGGTTAAAGATGTTTGGTCTTAATGTTGTAGGTTGTTTGCCAGAAAAGAAGCAGTGACGAACTCTGACAAAAATGGAAACCGGCAAAGGCTTTTCCAGCCACAAGCTCTCTGCTTCGGTTTCAATCGTTGTGGTAAAAAATGACAGAACAGAAAGGGTTCGATAGGGTGTAACGCTTTTCGTTTTTGGGCAGGTCGATCTGGATCGGGTCCGGACCTGATCTCCACTCGCAAGAGGAAGCCCGATGTTACCCTCCTTCTCCCTCTCGCATGGCCTCACTGTTGCGCAGCCCTCTTCAGTCTTCCCTCTCCGTCAGCTCCCTCCTTCTACCTGCACGTTCCCTCTCTCTCCCTTGTTGTTTCCCCTTTTTCCGCCCCCTCTCTCTCTGCGGTCTCTCTTACCCTCTCCGTCTGTCTCTCGCCCTCTCTGTCTGCCCCTCCCCTTTGTCCGAACCCTATCTACCCACGCTCTCTCTTCTCTCACTGCACTCTCTCTCCTAACCGCCAGCCTCCTCCCACTCACCTCTCTCGTGTTCTACCTCTTGTTTTCAACCTCCCTCACAACCGACTGCCTTTTTCTAATGATAGACCCCTCTCTTGAGGTCCCTTTTCGTTGATTTTGATTCTATTATGGCTATTCGGTCAATTTGCAGCTTGGGGATGCATCTTTCCCTTCATAGCAGTGAAGTGAATGCATTGGTGGTGGCGGCATTGAAGAATTTTAGCCACTTGAGGATCTCTCGAACTTGTGAGGTGGCTGCCGAGAGGACTTCAGCAGCTAAGACTTTGAAATTGGGGTGAGCAAGACCTAATCGAGCATAGATTGTTGAATATTATCTATTAGAGCATGTATAATTATTATTTGAGCATGCTAGACTCATGATTTGATGATTTAGATTGCATTTTAGCGATGTTACTATTTTGAGGGAAGTTTATGATTATTTTTTAGAAAAACAAGAATTCACGTGTATATCTATCTCTTTAGCATGAGGTGTTGATTTTCGAAGCTATTTGGAAACATGGTAGAGGTTGGATGTGGTTGAGAAGATATAGGACCGTTATTGTAACTTTGGTACATGCTATTGTCGATGGGCGTATTTCTATGTTAGTTGGAGAAAAACATGTAAGTTGGGTGTATTATTGGGAAGATGATTCAACTAAAAAAGCTAATGAGAAATGTGTTAGTGATAGATTGATCGAAGAATTGAGTTTAGATGTTTCATCACAATCTCAAAGAGTTGGAAAAATACCTATTAGAGGGTTTTGTGTGTCAATACAACCCGTCGACACCTTCTTGAGGTGATGACATGCCTCAATGATTATATTTTACACCTGTATACATTGTAAAGCGAAACAAGTAGAAATCTTATCTTTTGCTTATGTTTGCAGGTACTCCGGGCACGTCCCGTAGACCTTGAGTGACCATATTCAAAGCTTGAGGTGATTTGGGTGTTTTGTGGACGCGTGACAGGTATGGTGTCATTCCAGGCAAATCCCTGCCTGGGGCCAACTTGAGAATGTGTGTTCCTAGGATCGTTGGATCGTAGGATTGTGATGTGATTAAACGATTGTTTTGTGAGCGAATGTATATATGCATGTGAATGCTTTGATATGTGATAAGTTTTGTTTTGGAAAGCTATTAGAAGCTTGTTTTGAAAAGTGTTACGCATTTGCATGTGCATGCTAGAATTGATAACTGCTTAGGACAGGTGAGGTGGGGTATCGAGTCGAGTGTCTCATCGACCTGCATTAGAGAGCATCATAGAATGATAATTGCATAGGACAGCGACAAGCCATCATGGATCGAGACTACTCTCCGGGATTTGGCTAAGTTTTGAAAGATGTGATGGATGTGTTTGATAAGTTGTGAATTTTTATGATTGTGATTGTGGTGATTTGTTGCATATATACTGCCCATTGGCAATGATGCAATTGAATGAAATTGGAGGGTAGATGTACCCATATTATTATGACGGCTAGCTAAGATTGTTAATGTTATGTGTAGCCCTCGTGTGGAGGAAATTGGAGGTGTGAGTGCACTCGTGAAGTGAACCAACCTCATGAGCTAGCCAGTCATTTTGTGAATGTGCAATTAGAATGATAACAATGAAAGAATAAGATATGAGAGGCCAGTGGGTTGTGGCTGTGTTTGGGAGTTGTCCCGCTTTCACCATTGGTCTCGCCTGTTTGGAGCGCAGGCGGTGCAAGGCCCCAGGGTACTGTTGTGTGATATGCTTGGAGTGTTGGGCTCCCGCCTTCCCAACCTGACTGTCCTAGGGAAAGTTGAATATCTCTCCTTGAAATTTACACATTCATGGATGAATGTTCTACCACTGCAACGGGAATGGATCTATACTGTTATGGGCCACCACGAGAGTTGTCTCCCGGCTATAGGCCGCTCGCGGTGTGCATGTGCCTGTGTTTACACCCATAGGAACTGTCAATTCACTGAAGCTAATGAAAATGAAAACATATGAATTAAATATATGTGAATGATGTGCATGTGAATGAAATATATGTGAATGATGTGCATGTGAATGAAATGAATGAGAATGATATGTTTATGCATGCCTTGCATGTGATTTGAAATTGTGTTATCGGGGCTATTGAGTGACCTTTACATATCGTAATCTATGTGAGGGGCCTTCTTAGCAAATGATGTGACTATGCCCTGTCACGACATGATGATGATTTGCTTTTATAATTGTGATTATCTTATATTTGAGCCCTACCTAAGAGGGTTAAAAATTTTCCTGGCTTGTTGCCATACTGCGAAGGCTAAGCCTTCAGTTGTTTGCTTTTTTAGGTTGGCGGACTAGGAGCAGCAAGTTGAGCAAATGACTTAACTCACATCCTACTGGGGAGGTTTTGGGTCTTTTGTAGTGCCGGCGCATCTTGTTTTGGTTATATTGATGTCTTTTTTTGTTAGACATCAATTATATGGGTTGGGGCATTTTTGTCATACATATAAATGTGATTTTGTATGAATTGAAATTGTTATATAATTGAAAGTTGCTCCATTGTTTCGAATGACATAGCTCCCTCCTTTTTTGATTGTTTTGTAGTCGCACCTCAATGCTTTATGTTTAAAAAAAAAATTGTTGGAGGGTCAAAAGGTTGGGGTGTGACACAGGGTGCTCTCGAGAGTATGTGCTTTTGCGTGTTTGCTGGAACAAGAGCATGAGTAGGCTTTCCAACAGCAGTCAACTCCTAGGGTAATATTCTTTCTCTCACATCTTGAGTTTGTGTGCTCTCTGGCCAAACCCTCGATTAGGGGTGGGTATCGGGCCGGGCGGGGCCGGGCCGGCCCGCTAACAGTCGGCCCGGGCCCGACCCATTTATATTGCCGGGCCGGGCCGGGTACCGGGCAGGTCCACCATAAATCAGGCCCAGCCTGGCCAGGGCTGGGCCGGGCCGGACTTTATGAACAAATTACCATGAAAAATGGTAGTTCAAAAATCAGCTGCTGATTGCACTGCATACGTAACGCCTCATGTAACCAGCATGAAATTAGAATTAACAAAGCAAAGGCAGCTTGAAGTAGCAGTTTGTTTTCTGTCACATAATCCACTATCATCTGCCACCTGTAAGTTCAACCAGTAGACAGCTGCTGATCAAGCCTGTTATTTAAAGATTAACTGTACAGTCAGAGAACACATGCATATTGTGTGGGGAGAAGAAGATACACAACTTGGTGTGGAAGTTGACTTGTCAACTTGCTGAGAATGAGATAGCAGGAAAATACATTTCAAGCGAACAAAAAATATCAATATGGAGGTGCATTTCAAACCAAGCAAGACACCAAAATGTAGCAGTTGATTCAGTGCAAAAGTGTAGCCAACCACAGAGCATGTCAAACCTAGACAAGCATTGGAGGTTGGACCATTTCACACCCATAATTAATGGACAGTTAATGTGTTTGATGGTCATATATTCTGTCTTTTCAGTTGATCAAGGCATGAGCTAATATAGTAATATACTCTTGGATCTAAGGCCAACACATGCAAAGAATGCTAATCAGCTCAAGGTAGCACCAAACAGAACTTCCAATAAATAAAAGCACTTAATCAAATGTAAATTACTGGTAGGCAATGAAAAAGACAATGCATAAGGTAGTAAGGAATTTGGGTGATGGTGCTGATGGTGCTGATTGACATATCTTGCTAGATAAAGGTGCCTCCCCATGCTAGGCCGGTTACAGAAGCAAGGCATGGTTGTAGCAGTCATGTGCATGATTTGTTGTAGGGATGCTGAGACAATTCAACACATCCTGTTTGAATTTGCATTCAATTTGAATTTGTAGGGATGCTGAGACAATTCAATTACAAAGAAAGAGAAAAGATGAGCTCTTGGCCATGAGCTCTTGGCCTATAAAACTAATAAACTTTAAGGAACAAGCATTTGATGTAGATTCAATATAAGAGGATGTAAGCAAAAGATCACTTCTAGTTATCAAAAACAGAAAGAAAAGATCATACAGGGATTTGATGTAAGCATTTGATGTACAGTTTCTTGCTTACATAAAGAGTAAAGACTCTTGAAAAAACAGAATACAAAAGATCATTTTCTAGTTATCCTATGAAGGCAAAATTCGACATAGATTCATGTTCAGAAAATCATTATACATCCTACTCCTTAGATGGCTACATTCACCAGAAGCCTGGTCTTCAGTGGGGAATCAATTGAAGGATTTACTTCTTTCTCTTAGGTGCCCTGAAATTGAAGCAAGAAATTGAAAGTAAATCATACAAAACTATTATGTATAAGCCTATTCTAACTTTTGGAAGGGAAGCAGTGCACGGAGGGACAAATTGAACACAACAATGTACTGGAACTTGAGGACCGCACACTGGGAATGGCCTTCGGCAGGTTTTGGGAGTCTAGCATGAGGTCTATAAACATGAGCACTGATTGGCCATTCCCAGGCAACCAATCCAAACCAGATAGACGAAATCCATCAACATTCGCACTTTGCATAAAGAACAAACGAAAATCACATATCAGAAGCAAAGATACATGAAAACATAAACTGATATTGAGGCGAAACTTCGACTTCATCTCTGCCCAGGAATTCAAACGCCAGGCGGAGCAAGAATATAGCAACGAAAATACCAAAATCCTTAATACTCAGAAATCTACATCTACCCCAAATATGACAAAAAATGGTCAGAGCAGGATTAGACCGAAAACTCTTGGAAGAACCAAAAAATCAGAAAAAATGCAAGACCTTCAGACTTCCTGAACGTCAAAAGGTCTCGTAAAAAGCCACGAAACTGAAAAAAGAGAAAAATCAATAAAACAGTTTCTCACCTGAGTCTTCCGACTAAGAACCCAGCTCCTCGTGACCTTGGCAAGCAAATATCAGGAAAATTAAGGACAAAAAGAGAATAAGCATACCCAGAAAGCTACAGAAGTAAGAAAGCGCGGGTCCCTACCTAGAAGATGTCCATCTTCTCCATCCACGCGCGGGAGACAAAGTGGATAAAGGATCGGATGGTAAGAGTTGAATTTCCTGAAATGGGCAACTCCACAAAATTGGGTTGTCCCAACTGCTGAAGAACTCAGAAGAAGCAATTCCCGTGAAGGAAGAAAGAACCGAAGAACAGGAAAAGGAAAGAATTAGAAAACCTAAAGCGAAACAACTAACAAGGGGAAGGGGAGCCGGGCGGGAGGAGAGGAATGCCGGGAGAAGCCCTAATAAAATTTTCATAACGGGCCGTCGGGCCGGGCCGGAGAAGTGATAACCAGGCCCGGCCCGTTAAGATCTCGGGCCGGGCCGGGCCGGGTGAACTTCGGCCCGATAACCAAAATTCTCAGCCCAAGCCCAGCCCATGCCGGGCCGGCCCAGCGGCGGCCCGGCCCGACGCCCAGGCCTACCCTCGATGAGGGTTCTGGTACTTTATTTATATTGTCGTCTTTTTATTTTCTTTTGAAATTTTCCTCCATAAAACATGACAGATATGCATGCTTACGTCTAGAGCTTGACCATGTTCTATGTCACTCTTAAACTCAGGGATACAAAAGTACAACTTAGATGATAGAGCACAAAATTTTATTTTGAATACGAAAAAGGTTCATATCAGTTCCAACTAGCATACTTCATATAATATTATCTAGCATGCTTTATAAAAGTTCTAGCATGTTTAATATTATCTAGCATGTTTCATGTATTCTATTTAGTATAATCTAGCATGCTTTCATATTCAACAGACACGATCTAAATTAGCATATTAATAACTGACGATATACTTGGATGAGGAGACAACGTAGGCTTCACAGGCATTACAGAGTATAATCTAGCATGCTTCATATTCAGGAGACAATCTAAATTAGCATATTAATAACTGGCGATATACTTGGATGCATAGACAGTGTAGGCATCACAGACACCATAGACGTTGAATTTCACTTACTGGAATTCGACAAGCAAGGCTTTAATACCAATGTTGGAGAGACAGTAGCGAAACAACGCCCTTGATCCACTCTGTGTCTGCGCAGCAGGTTCACTAGCGACGTCTCCAACATAAAGAAGGCAGCAACAACACCGATTGAAAGAAAAGGAGTGATGGAAGAAGAGGAAGAGAAGAAAACAGAGGCAGAGATAGGTTATCCACGGGTTTGCTTCTGGGAGGCGCCGACTTGGGTAATCTCACGATTAGTCCTAAGATAGAGGTTAGCTGGGCGTTTATAGACTGTCTCTCAGGGTTTCCCACAACAACGGTTACAACTTGAGGGAGATAGCATAAATCTTTTAATAAATCTCTTGATTTTATTCAATAAAATCTTCATTTGTAAAACAATTCATCAAGATTATCTCGTAACTGTGAGTGGGCCCACTCATAGTTACAAATGTGAAGATAGGGCTCAAGGCCACTATCCAACAGCAACTTGAGGAAGAGGGTTTTCTCATGCGAGGGAGAAGACGGGGTGTGAGAGGGAAGCTTGGTAGTTGTTCATAACTTTAATTTCGAACTTAAAATCCAACACCATGGGGAATCAAAACGGCGGTTCAATTCGAAATGAAAATTCAGCCTTTGACCATATAATTTCTATTTCTTAAAAAAAAATGAATTTTGATTCCAAATTTTCAGTGATTAAAGGTAATCAAACGCACTCTTACCACACTATGCCCGTTCAAAATTTAGTGGGGGAGGTACAATTTTCAGCAGACAATAATATTCCAGATAATCAAATGGAATAGATAATTGAGCAACCGAAAATTGTGCCCCAAACTTAGCACTAAAAGAGAAGGGCATGGAAACAATGTCACCAGGGTGCGGCTGGATTGGACCCGCACCCACGTCGACGCGACACGGGTGCGGATTCAGGCTAGATTCACACCCAAACCGCACCTGATGAGGAGCACGATTTTGGGGAAAGGGAGAGGGAGAGCAAGGAGGAAAAGAGGTGAGGAAGAGAGGTGAGGACCGGAGGAAAGGGGGAAACGGATGGGAGAGGAAGGAAGAGAGGTGAGGAGGGGAGGAAAGGGGGAAACAGATGGGAGAGGGAGGTATAGAGGTGAGGACGGGAGGAAAGGGGGAAACGGATGGGAGAGGGAGGAAGAGAGGTGAGGAGGGGAGGAAAGGGGGAAACGGAAGGGAGAGGGAGGAAGAGAGGTGAGGACGGGAGGAAAGGGGGAAACGGAAGGGAGAGGGAGGAAGAGAAGCAAATCGTTGCCATGCTGCACCGCCGCCGCCGCCACTACTCCTTCCTCCACCATTTTCTTGTCTGTGTCAATGCCACCTGTGGAATGAGAGATTGAGAGGGCGACGAAGAGGGAGATAGAGGAAGACGAGGAAGAGGAAGACGAGGAAGGGGGAACCAGTCGGGCGATTGATAGAGTTTGGGTCTGGATTTGGATCTTGATCAAATTTGACTTATCCAAAACCAAAATTGTTATAGGAATAACCTCGTTATTGAACAACGGAGCGCTTCGCCCCGTTCCTCCGACCCCAAACCTAATCTTGTTATTAAGAAAGAAAGGAATGGGGAAAATTGTAATTTTGATTTTCATATTTAATAATTTTGTGGTTTAGAGATAATTTTGTCATATATATTATTATTATAAATTAATAATATTAATAAATAGTCTTCCCGCACCACCGCACCTAAATTTTTTGAGATGTGCCGCGCCGGCACCCATACCAGCACCGGCACCCGCAGCCCGCACTCTGGTGACATAGCATGGAAAGTAGAGGCTTGGACCAAATGAACAAATTGATTAAGCACTATAGCAAATGTTCGTCTCCCTTGTGTTCGTCTTTAATTTGACAGTCAAGCTGTGGTAGGAGTAGGTGGGGATTGCGTACGGAATCGAACGACGAATGCACTGACTTGAAAATATGAACCGTCGCCGGAAGTTCGGCCTGACCTAACGCGCTTGACTGCCCTGCAGGCATATGTTTAAAGATGACTCCGTAAGTTTGGCGCCCCTACTCGTTTGACACCCAGTCTGAACTCTAACTGCTGTAATTTAGAAACGATGAGAAACAAAGAGACTTTAGTCCTTGGGCCTTAGTTGACATGGCTGGTGAGATAGATTTTTATAATATGCTAACATGGAAATCAATCAAAGGTTCACTTTCTTTCAAATTACATTTTTAAAAAGATCTGACATCTCCAACTCCATCAAACTTAGGGGCACGTTTTCTCCCCAGGAAGTCTATTGTTCACTCCATCAGGACTTCTGATCTTAAAAATGTGAACTGAGCTGGAAGCTAGATTAGCCAAATTAACTTGATTCTGGATTTGGCCGATCCAAAATTAGGTTTTTGAATAGTCTTTCCAGCCGTGATCGGGTTATCTGGATTTGGACTCGGTTTCAGATCATCCCTAGTTGGGTCCGGCATCGGCAAAGACGAATCGGAGGAAACGGATACGGATCTTGATCGGCATCTGTGGCATGGATGGAACCGTGTTACGTCCCCAACCCCTCCCCTCGCCTTATCCGGCACCTGTAAGAGCCGTCGGAATCACGTGCGAGGGCACTTCCGTCAATTGCGCTTCTCGCTTTTACGAAATGAAATGGCAAACAGGGAAGTCCACCTGTTCTACCGGTCAAGTACGTACGGTAGCCCGAGAAATCAGAACCAACCCCTAAACCAACCGGCAGAAGGCAGTTTCGTCTACTGACCGCCATATCACACACCTGACTGCGCCGAAAACCCGATAGCGGCCCCCTTCTCTCTCTCTAGCTTCCAAAAGGAAAATTGAAAATGTTCTTCGAAAGACCATCTTTTGTCAACAATTTCATAAAAGCGCCTCATTCCTGCGTGAAAGTTGTCCAGGTTCCTACTCCAAATGATGGAAGGGGCTTTTGTGTAGAAAGGAACATTCTTCTAGGGTAAAGGCCAAAAGTAAAAAGAATAACTCGTTCTTGAACATGAACATGCAAGTGAGTATAAGGGCCCGAACACTCACAGACTCATTCCCCAATCTCCTTTTCCGAAAGGACACAACACTTTTGCTGAGCCACAGTTTGCAAAGTAACTGTATCTTAGTTTTCTTGATTTTTTTAGTCTGCAAAAGATGTTGTAAAAGTTACTTTTGTAAAGGAGTCAATTATGAATACGTTCGTATCTCAAGGTTGATCAAATTAATATGTATATTGAATTGCAGTTGGTTGAGTTCAACCCATTTATGTTATTTGACAATCTTTTACAAGTCATACTTACAAAAGGATATTGGTGTTGCCTGTCTGAACAAAAGCGGTTTAGGTCACAAATTTAATCAATTTAAAAGGAGTAATAAATAGCGACTTAATGTTTTATTGATTAAACAGTTAAGAAACAAATCAAAAATAGTCGTTTTCTAGAAATTTCAGAAAGTGAAGCCTACTTGTTTAATTAAGAACATATAAGGTTCGTCCATAGTGAAAGAAGAATTATTATAAAAATATGCAGAAGAAGAGAAAAAAGGAAAAATCACTCTCCCCCACGCTCAGTCCAAGACGATGATGCCCTAGCTGCTCCACTCTCTCCACTCCAGGATAGAGGCCCTCTTCTCTCTCTCTCTCTCTGTGTCTTTCTCTCTCTCTGTCGCGCCACCAGTCACTGCCGCCATTGAAGCGGAGACCACTGGAGATGAAGAATCTGTACACCAAGACGAAGGGCAAGGTGCACCCTTCCCCTTCACTGACTACTCACTCTTCTGCTGCTGCTTCGTCGGAGGCTGTGTCAGTCCTGAAGGTGCTGCCGGCAGCCATCCTGGCGCTGGCGAGCGCTCTTGTGGTGGAAGACAGGGAGGTGCTGGCCTACCTGATAGCGAGGTCGCTAAGCGCAACGCTAGCCCAGGAGGAGCGGCGGAGGTGCCGACGGAGCCAGCTCCACCGTCCTGCCTTCGACTGCGGCTGCTTCGACTGCTACATCAGCTTCTGGACCCGCTGGGACGCCTCCCCCAACCGCGACCTCATCCACGACGTCATCGACGCCTTCGAGGAGCATCTGGCAGCCGCGGAGGGCGGCTCCGGTAAGTCCAACCGCCGCGCCCGGGGCAACAGGCGGCTCTCCGGCAAGAACCGCCCGTTCTGGTCGCCGCCGAGCTCCGATGGCGCTCCCGCCTGTGAAGAGCCGCCCGCGCCGCTGGAGATCGATGCGCTGGTGGAGGAGGAAGTCGGAACAGAGACCGATGTGGCTCACAAGGACTTTGAGGAGGTGGAAGACGCAGGTGGCTGCGGGGATGATGCGGAGGATGATGGTGTAGACTGTCGGATAATCTCCGCGCCGGCGACCGGACGGAGCTTGGTGAGGAAACTGGTTCCGGACGTGATGGGTTTCTTTGCTTCCCGTTTATGGACTGTTTGATGTCCGGTGGTTCTGAAAATGGTACTGAAAGTGTCGGTACTCGCTTTTCCTCTTCTTCCTCTCCTTTGTTTGTATAAATCATGGGACGAAGAAACGAAATGAATACTTGCTCGGCCCGGCGATCTCACGCCGTTTTCCGGCAACACTCTCTCTCTGTTGTTGCTTTCCGGCCATTAGGATAAAAGATTCTTCTATCATTTTTACATTATAGGCAATCTATCTCTCTGGTGTTAGACAACAATGGGACATTATATATACACACACACATTGTATGTACATGTGTTTTGGTTGGGATTTTGCTAGGGTTTTATTTTTGTTTTCATGTATATTCAAGTGTTATTTTGGTTGAATAATTGCGATGCTTCGCAGCGTAGGTTTACTAAAATTGTGGGAGTCCTTTGCTTTGGAGGCCAAACCTTCCTTTTTCTACCGTTTCCCTCATTTGTTCCTTTTTCCCCCTTTTTCTGGGTCTGTGGATTGTGTTGGTTGTTTGGTGCCCTTCTTTTTCTCTCTCTTGTCGGAATGTTTTCCCTTGGAGTTTTCACCGTTGGTGGCTCGTCCTGAATCCCATATTTTCGTGCGAAAGTTGGGATCCAACCCGGTTGTCAGCGACTGTCTGGCACCCAAAACAAACAGTGTGTTGTTTTCTCAGGAAGGAAACTGGGAAAGTGTTTCCCGAAGCCTGTGGACTTTCTCATTCCAAAGAGAACGTGATCAAGCTACAGTAAACCGACATAGCAATAAGTTGGATCAAATCCTTGTTTTAATGGGACGTGAACTTGCCAGATGACCATGATTCTGATGTGTCCTTCTCTTCTACATTGTGGATCCTGGAAATAGGTGAGTTTTGTATCTCCTATCTAGATTGATAGTCGAGGCATATTGAAGCAGATTCATCAGCATCTACTTTGGGCCACTCCCCGTTCTCTCCTTTGGAGACCGTGATGGCTGTTGTGTCTTTTTTGCTTAATCATTCTACATTGAAGTTTTTCTGAAAAGTTAGTCTTCCATTTGTTTCCATTTTTCGTTTAAAAAAGGATTATGATGTGAAAAGATAATTAAAATAATTCAAAATCGATCCCTATTATTGCTGATAATTAGGAAAGAAAAGAAAAAGAAAAACACTACCGTAAAGTCAAGGGCGAGTCTAAACAAGTGAAGAAAGTCCGACCTTTTCGTGTATGACCTTTATGTCTCTCTGTTTCAAAATGTTTAGACCTTTCCGAGCTTAGCTCCTTCAATCTAGTAATTCCGGACGTGAAACTATTTTAGTCGTTGTGGACGGAGTGCCAAACAAGTATGCCTTCTTTGAATATGTGGGGAAACCTTTTCCTCTTTTTGAACGAACTTATTCTGCTATTTTTAAAGCCCAGTTTCAGCTTGCATCAATAGATTCTCACGAAAAGAATTCGTTGGTGGGCGTAACTCGTATCGTGTTTGGTTTGGTGAGAGATTTATTGATGCCTTTACTGAAACTTAAAAGCGTAAATCCCCATAAATTAAAATGACGACTTTGCCATCGTGATTTGTTTTGATTCAATGACAAAGATAGACGCATAACCTTTTAGGAGACAATGCCATGCTAAAGCTCATTTATAAGCTTCCTTCCCTATAAATCAGCCGCTTTTAATAACTTTTTAGGGGCGAAAGATGATTCCATATTTGAAAATGATGTGACATGTTTCTGCTGATCTAGTAAAAGATCCGTGGCTCATTGAACTAAGGATCTTAGGTTAAGCAGATCTTTGGTTGTGGGCACGCTTGGTGATGCGCAACTAAATGGGGACAAAGTAGAAAGATCGATCCAATCTGAGTTATGAGAAACAGCACCAGATCCGTGGATCCATTTCAAACATAAGGAGGATAAATAAATGATCCATCATCCCTAAGAGAGGAGAGGGTTGTTCTTGAAACGGTACCTTGTAACAATCAATTCGTTGACAATCACAGCTCACAGTCTTGGTTGTTTGGATAGAGTGAGAGAGCATTTTTTTTTGTTCTTTTCGTATTTCTAACGTCCATTGGCCGGTTGTCTCGTCCCATTCACTGCCTCATCTGCAGAGCCATAACGGAGAAAAGGAAAAGGTGGGACCATCCCCAAGCTTGGATCGGCAATGTATATCTCTATCCAACGAGTCGCTTGAACTCACCCTTGAAAGCTCCTCTCGAGGCTGGAACTTAAGTTAAAATTAGAGTTCGAGTTACATGAATCTTGACTCGTTTAAACTCGATTCAACTCTTGTCACTAATTTTTGTCAATTTTTTAACACATTTTTTGTAGTTTTCATTTTCATTTAAAGAAAAAAATGTGTAAATCAAGTGATACACGCCAGAATAAGTCGAGTTTGAGCTCGAACTTAGTTTACCTAATTGAATTCAAGCTCATCTCATATATTCGGCTCGCTCGTAGTACATTCCTACCTATCTCTTCAGTAAAAATGTACTTTTGCCTTTTTGTAACTTTAATCACTTTTTTTTTTTTTTTTTTTTTTTGAAAACCGACAAGAGCCCTCAAATGCGAGAGGAGCCGTCAAGCCCGCTGACCCGTAAAGGCTGGGCTACTCTTTCATGTCCCAGAAAATTGTGCTAATGTTATTTAAACCTGCAAACTTTTGTGTTCTTGACCACCGCTGGGCGGCATATCTATCAGCATCATCTGTGTAAATGTCTTCATGAAGTGTCGATTTAGACAACTCACTATTTTGAACTAGTTGACACATTTCTTCTTGTGCCTCATACATTTGCGTAGGAGTACCTTCTCGTTTCCGAAATATCTAATTCGCGAATTTGTGTATCCGTTCAATTCTCTTTTCTAAGGAAACTGTTTCTCTACGACTGTAGCATGATTTAAATATATGCCGATCACATTTCTATATAGTATTTTGAATGTTGAAAGTGTATTATGAAGGTATGTTTCTTTTCTTGTAGGTCGTAATTTTTCTATATTGATAGAAAAGGTCATACATAAGCTAGCTACCCTTGGCAGGTCTTAACACAGTTTAGGTTAGGTGAGGCCGTTTTCCTGTCCATTATTTATATAGAATTATAGAGATAAATTTATCAAGTGAACAGTTTAACCTATATGCAGCAACATTCATTAAAAAAGGTTAAATTTTACAGACCTACCCATTTTGATTGATGTTGTACTTTGTCTTCTTATAACACCAATATGTTGTAGTGCCCCAAGGTGGTTACCATACATCGTATAATTTTTATTACATAATTTATTAAACTATCTCAATAAGTATTTTCTGCAAGCTGATTCTCAGCACACTTGCAAAACACCTAAAGTAATTTAAAGCTTCAAACTTTTGAGAAAATAGATAAAAATAGTGGAAACAATTACAACCAAAATAAATGTGACGAAATATATATGATGCATAACATCAGCTTTGAGTTTAAATTCATCAAACTATAAACGCCAAAGTGAATAACTTGTTGAGAAATCCTTCTAGTCGGTTTACTGAATAGTTTTTGGCATCTCTCCCAACAAAACGGTGCTTACTTTTAAGTATTGTTGCTATCATTTGAATGTTATAGATAAAGCTTCCAAAAGGTGCGGCATTCCTGGTTACATAGAAAGAAGAAGTTTCCACTTTCCAGCCAAACACAGATGCAGATAGATTCATAGCAACCCCACAATGAGGGCTAATTATATAAAGCCAGCATACAACATGAGAGAATAGATAAATACGCATACGGAATAGTAGACATGAAAGCATAAAAACTCCCTAAGATTGGAAAAATGGATCAAAGAAAAGAAAATCTGCAATGCAGTAATGGCTAATATAAATTGCCAAATCCAGGCCTAAAAGACTGGAATTAGAAGGGGCACCTAAATCAAACAAAGAATAAGAAAGAGCGAGAGACGGAGAAACTTACAGTCTGCTGCAACCTGCCAGCAAACAATGGCTGAGTCCACTGACGACCTTGAGGCACCGACGACAGGCTACAGACTGACTGACAACGAACCAAAGGTCCAAGGCGAGAGTGAACCAAGGCGGTCTGCGATCCTAACAAATGAAAAAAATGAAGAAGAAAAAGAAAAGAGAGAGAGAGACTCACGCCAGTCGGATATCCGGTGGAAGGGGGCGTCAGAATGCGGAACTTCGTGTCGTCCGGCCATATGCCCCCAACGGATTTTGTTGGAAGCAAGGGCGGAGGGAAGGGGGGGCCCTCCTAGGCCATGGCTCCACCCAACCAAATTTAAAAAAAAAAAACATCTAGTGTAAAAATTGAAATTTTTTTGTCTCAATGTATTTTTTGCATATAAGTTCAGTTTGGCCCTACCCAAATCCAACCCACAAAACCCAGTCCCCATTTGGCCTGCCCTTACGGAAATTCCTGGCTCCGCCCTTGGTTGGAAGGGTGGAAGGGGGCTCACGATGACTATGAGAGGGAAGAAGAGGGTTTATTCACTTCTTTTTAGAAAGCGTGGGAGCTCAGGGCCGGCCCGCTGTGTTCTGAATTTTAGTTGGCATTAAAAGGGCTTAGATAACACGCTGAATGGCTTAGATAACACGCTGAACAAGAAAGGATTGAACAAAGCCATGAAATAACAAGTCTACTGGATTGGCCTACCATAACCAACTAAAAACAAAGCTCATGCTAAGTGAGAAGTAGACAGCTATTTCGATCCAACAAAACTTAAAAATCTGAAACAATTAAACCAAGTTTTGGAATCTAGTATTAACGCCCTTCTAAGATTTCTTATGTTAGTGTCCATAACCATGGGAAGTTACTATCCTAAGAGTACCTTTTAAAACATCAAAACACATTAATAGTTGTCCTAACATTACCTTCCCAAGTAAAGCAATTTATTTTCTTCCTAACAGTCTTTTTTCAAATATGTAAATAACATAAAGTTACTTACCTAAAATAGGCAGTCGTGTATTCATTGAAACAGACTTACATATCTTTAACCTTCATGTGATACACGTGCACATCAACAATATATGAAAAATGCAACTCGATGGAGTAAAGAACAAAGAAAGAAAAAAAAGGGACAAGAGAACTCAATGAGTCAATATTATTATGTAATTCGATTGTTAAGAACACAGTTTTTCAACTTACATTCTAGTTCTTTGCCACTATCTTAAATAGAATTTTTACAGAATAATGAGGCATATTTTTTTCTCACTTAAAAGAATGTTTTTTTTTCTCTCTTTTGCTTTTCAATAGAAGACGTATTAACTGCAGAGATTCTATGAATGCCAAACAGCTCGAATCATGCCAACTGATACTTTTAATCAACAACTCTTCAACCCACAAGTTACCCGCACATGCCTATGTCCCTATTGAACAATAAGAAGAAACTTCAATGCTCCAACCCTTATTGTCTCGAACAAGCCAAAAAAGGGCTACAAATCCTAATAAGGTCACCGATTCCATAACCTGATCCACCTAAAGTTGCTTTAGGATCACCTCTTTGCAAACCCTCCATTCTTCCTTCTTGGCATGAACACAGCTCAAAACTGTTCCTTTGGGGCATACAGATTAATACAACATGATTAAACCAAAGGTCCCAACATAATTTGAGCTCCTTGCATTCCATCTTCTTCTGTTTCTATCAACTAAGTCCAAAGCAAAAGTCTTTAGAAGAAAGTCTATGAAAGTCAAACCAAGAGATGAGATACTTCCAAATTCTTTTTGAAAAAGTGCACTGAAATAACAGATTTATAAGACCAAAGCTATTTCTTCCATTTCATAATAGGGCTCTTGCCCCTGATCTGCTCCCAAATTTGACACGTCGTGGAGACCATGCCACCCCCATTCTTCCATACAAGTTTATCACAACCATGCCTTAATGTAATGACACAACATTCCTAAATACATTGAAAATCTTTCCAACAATATGAAAGACATACTTAGAAGCAGCATCCTAAACATTTAGCTTCAGATCTGCTGTAATTTTCTCATATCTATCAAAAGGAAGGGCAAAAATCAAGACTTGATTCTACTAGAGATCTAATCAAAATCTAGCGCCCAATTCTAAGATATAAACTGACTAATATTTTTTTCAAGAGAATCAAATTGCTTTTAATAAAAGAGAGACATTCTGCCCAATCCTATCATCCCATGAAAATTTTCGCCCAATGATAGAAACAACCATAAAAGTCAAATTGGCTTTGCTGACGTTCTTAATTTTCTTGATGCACATCTCTCCTTTTGACCTTTTAAAAATGGTAAGGTGAAAACACTCCAAGAAATCAAGTGAAATTTACAATTTCTATTTGAGTCATCCCAAAAGAACCTACACATGATCATATCCATATTTTTCACTACCTTTAACATATATTTCATAACAGTGAACTAGTAATTAAGCAAAACAATGACTCAATAAAAATATAGTCACAAAAAATCTTTAGACTAGACTCAATGCCTAGAGTGTCAATTAGCTCGTCGCAAAGCCGAAGGAGTTCATCCAAAAGCCATTAGTCAATAAAGGACTATCTGTAGAGGTAGGAAGAAAAAATGGATCAAATTGTTATGAATATGGAAATATCCAACCATAGGTAGAGCACGATTTGGCAAAATAGATATACAGTTATAACAAAACAAAAACAAAGGTACAACTCAAGACCACCACCTAAGCGCGGAAATCCTAAGTCTCACCAAGTCTAAGCTTACTACAACAAATATAGTAACATAGAGCACTATAGGTTGCCAAGATACGTCAATAGTCTAACCAGCATCAAACATGGTCATAGTGACGAACATTAGTGGAAATTCCTGTGGACACAAACATAGGCAAAACAAAACAAATCTTCACCAGGAAGTCCATAAAGATCAAGTGTAACTTGTAGTGAAGTCTCTTGAGAAATCCTAGATAGCCTGAGCCGCAGCATTGTCCAACCACCTAGCCTTAGCCCTAGTGGTTGACCGGCCCCTCTAGGCACCCGGCTTCATGGACCAAGAGACACCTCGCTCTCCTTAGAAATAGAAACAGAATCCCGGGCCTTTGTGCTGCCCAATACTCCATGGGCAGTCCAGTGCTGATGGAAGAATGGGCAGCCACATGCCACCCCATAACCTCCTGGACAAAGCGAACCACTAGACTCTAGTTGCACTCACATGTGTAGACATATTCAATATTCTTTTGTGTATTAATAAAGGATTTGCCATATTAAAACATATTCTAGCACTTTCTCATGGAACGTAGCCTTGAGCATAATTCTCAAAACTCACAAGTTAAAGTACCAAAGAATACATTACCATACAGATGTCTAATTGCTCTAATCAAATTGTGTTACAAAAGGCATTGTTGGCCAGCATATTTTCGAGGAAAACCATTTTCCAATTCTATTTTATTTATACTTGAAATATAACATTTTCATCAACAGCATTATCGATGCTCAAATGCATCCATAAGATTGTTCATGTATGCCTGACTATACACACGTATGAGCAAATATGATTTGTGCCCTAGTGTGTTCATATTGTTCTCATGATTACAAATATATGGATAATACTATTTCAATTCTATCATGCACATAATGTTGCCAAATATATATATGTGTAAGAACAACATTATCTCAACCCTAATATGCACAAATAACTGCCAGTGATATACGTATATAACAATATTTATCTCTGCTCTAATATGTTCATATGATTATTATATTGATAGCTAAGAACAACATTATCTCGTCAATGATATATTCATATGGTTGTCATATATGTTCAAGCAAGAACAATGTTATCTCATTATTGATATGTCTATATGGCTATCATATATTTTCATGGAAGAACCATATTATCTCATCTCTGATATATCTATATGATCGTCATATATATTCAACCAAGGACGGTATTATTCCATCTATGATCTATCTGAATTATTGTCACATACATGTGTGTAACAATAGCATTATCTCATGTATAATATATCCATATAATTATCATGTATATATTTGTAACAACAATATTATCTCATTCATGATGTAACCATATAAGTGTCATATATATATGTGTAAGAACAGTCTTATGTCATCTAGGATATATCCATATGGTTGTCATATATATCTATGTAAGACAATATTATCTCATCTCTGGTATGTTTATATTTTTGTCATGTATATTCAAACAAGAACAATACTATCTCGCATCTGATATATTCATATTTTTATCATATATATTCAAGTAAAAATAGTATTATCTCATTTATGATTTATCCAAATGACGATATGTATATGTGCCTAACAATAACAATATTTCATCAGTGATCTATCCATATAATTGTCATATATATGTGTGTCACAATAGCATTGTCTCATCTATGATCTATCCATACGATGATCATATATATGTGCATAACAACATTATCTCATCTATAATCTTTTTATATGATTGTCATCTATATGTGTGTAACAACAATATTCTCTCATATGTAGTCTATCCATATGATGGTTATATATGTACATGACAACAACACCATTATCTCATCTACGATCTATCCATATGTTTGTAACAACAACATTATCTCATCTATGATTTATCCATATGATGGTCATATATATATGTGTAGCAACAATATTATCTCATCTATGATATATACATCCATATGATGGTTATATATATATATATATATATGTGTGTGTGTGTGTGTTATCTATATGATGGTCATATATATATGTGTAGCAACAATATTATCTAATCTATGATATATATATATCCATATGATGGTTATATATATATATATATATGTGTGTGTGTGTGTATGTGTGTGTGTGTGTGTGTGTGTAACAACAACATTATCTCATCTACGATCTACTCGATCATTGTTATATATATATATATATATATATATATATATATATATATATATGTATATATGCATGTTTTAACCATATGATGGTCATATATATGTGTGTAACAACTACATTATCTCATCTATGGTAACGATCATCTTAAAACCCCAAGAAATCATATTTACTCCCCAAAAATAAGTTTAAAAGAAGTGACTTAGGTCCTTCAAATTTCGCGTCTGCCTACTAATTTGTTCCTCAGGCTTATTAAATAGGCTTGGCCTGTTTGTTTAAATCAATAAATAATGAGGAGAAAAAATACATGACCAACAAGTCACTACGACCACTTAGACACGCAATATGATTCACTATTTACTTCGGAATATCCTATATATACTTGAAAGCACCAAAAAATGTTCTCATGGAAAGAATTTGCAAAAGAAATAGTTTTTTTTTTTATAATTTCTCGTAATTGAAAAATTCTAGCCCTACGCCAACAACGGCAGCATCATTATATATGTGCCCCACTTTCCCTTTTATATGTGTGTGAGAGAGAGGGAGAGAGAGTTGCAGGGAGAGACGAGTGCAACTAGAGAGAGCCTAAAGATTGAACTACCATCCATATGTATTCCCTTATGAGTTATCTACAATCTGAAGACCAAGAAAAAAAAAACATTATATCCAGATCTCTGAAAGGGATTACACTATCATTTACAAAGAAATTATCTGAATCCTATTAACATCCCTAGGATGAGTATTGTAACAAAACCCAAACCACAAGCCTCTTCTTACAACTCAATGTACTATTCAATGACATATTCTGTAAAACAATGCTTTAACTCCTCAAGGACATGTTGAAGGAAGTAATATACAAGATCTATATATATGCGAAACAACAACATTATCTCATCTATGATCTATCCAAATAATTGTCATATATATGTGTAACAACAACATTATGTCGTCTATGTTATATCCATATGATTGCCGTGTATATATGTGTAGCAATGATATTATCTCATCCATGATACATCCATATGATTGACATATGTACAAATATACACAAATATGATTATCTCATTTTGTTTTCCTTAAGGTTAGTAGACATGTCTCACAAAATTATGTACAATATCAGTTTAAAGATGACTTTGATACAAATAGACATCATTCTCTACTCAACTACAAATGCATGCTCCACTTTGCATATTACCAAAAGAATTACCAAAAGAATATTATAATATATATATATATATATATATATATATATATATATATAGATATATATATATATATATATCTTTATATACATCTAAATACACTAAATATACAAGAACCGCATGCTTCACTTATGGGTGGATATCCCATACCTGAAAATATGAGGTATGCTCACCCAATCAGCCTGTGGATCTGTGTACTTCAACAGCACTCTACTAATACTCTAGTCCATGATAGCCGCTGGACTATATCTCTCTCTCTACACCCTTGCAACATATATATGTGTATATATTAATGAACAGATCTTAACATACTCATTTAAAACTGCATAGATGTCTATACATAGGTCGTGTCTATTTCTAAATACGTACATAGAGCATTTACCTAAACAGAGATGACTTGAATCTAAATCGACAAACCACTAGCTTCATTCTCTATCACTTCATGACTGAGATAATAGGAGAACAAGTCATTATCCTTAACTAGACTTCAAGAATAGATGCAGCAAGAAAATATCATTCTCTCTCCAATCTTTTTTTTGTATGAGCCTTTTCCATTATGATAGTAGCAAGTAGAATGTTGTTTACTCAAGTTTAATGTGCCCTTTTTATTATTCTAAAACATCCATTCCGAATTTTTCGTTACCCAAAAGAAGAAGGGTGACTCTTTGGCTTCTATTGCCCCTATTTAATATCTTGTTTACTCTTTCTAGTAGTCCTAACATTCTTCTCAACCACCCCTCTAATTTTAATTATAGATTTAATACTGAGTTTGATTGGTCCTAATACATCATAAAAATAAACAAATTATATGTATATATATATATATATATATATATTTATATGTTTATATTTAATTATATATGTTTGAAATTATAGAGTTCTACATCCTTCCCCCCCCCCACCCCCCCCAAAGAAATTTTGTCTTCAAAATTTATACATACCTTATTCAAACTGAGGATAACTCCTTTTAAAGTCATCTTCAAGCTCCTAAGTGCATTCTTTGATTCCATGTTATTGTTGTTCCACCTTTACTAACAGAATTTGCTTTATTTGTAGCACATGTTCTTTCTTGTCTATGATCTGAAAGTCATCATCCATTGCCATATTTTCTTACAAATCTATCTCTTCATAGTCTATCACATGTGAAGGATCTGAAACGTACTTTCATAGCATTGACACATGGGATATTGAATGGACATGACTATATTGTGGCAATAGTGAAATTTTGTATGCCACATTTCTAATCTTCTTCAAAATTTCGGATGGTCCAATGTACCTTGGACCAAGTTTCTTCTTCTTTCCAAACCAGAACAAGCTTTTGGTTTGGTGAAATTTTGATGAAAACATGTCCTCTTTCTTCAAAGGCCAACTCTCTTTGTAGTTGGTATGCATAACTCTTCCGACAACTATGGGCAGACAAAAGCTTCTTTCTGATCATGTTAACTTGATCATATAATGTTGAATGACTAATGGATCTTCAATCTTGTTATCACTAATCTCAATCCAACTAGTTGGTGATCGATATGGTCGATCATAGAGAGCTTCAAATTGAGCCATTTCAATGCCGGATTGATAGTTGTTATTATAAGTGCTCCACCAACTTCACATGTTTATCCCATTCACCCTTCCATTCCAGCACACAAGTCCTCAACATGTTCTCTATGTTTGGATAGTTCATTCTGGTTGTCCATCGGTTTGGGGATGAAATGTTGTGCTCAATTTTAGCTTTGTCCCTAAATCTTATTGTAGCCTTTCCCAAAATTTAGATGTGAATCTTGAATCTTGGATCCCTGTCTGAAATGATTGATTTAGGAATCCCATGGAGTCTAACAATTTTTTCAACATATAAGTCGGCTGGGCTTTCAAGTGATTGTGAAATCTTGATGGAAGAAAATGTGCAGCTTTAGTTAGACAGTCCACCAGTACCCAAATAGTGTCATGTTGTCGTTGAGTACGTGGTAACCCTTTTATGAAATCCATGGTGATGTTTTCCCATTTCCACTGAGGAATCTTAATTTGTTGCATCAGACCACCACATTTTTTATGTTCCACTTTAACTTGTTGACACACTACGCACCATGCGACGAATTTGGCAATTTCCTTCTCCATTCCTAGCCACCAAAAGTTCTTCCTTATATTTTGATACATCTTAGTGCTTCCAAGATGTATGATATATCTTGTTTTGTGTGTCTCATCTAGCAACTTATTTTTCACTTATGCATCATCGGGACCCACAATTTACTGTTAAACCATATAGATCCATCACCATCTTAATAATAAGGAGTTTCCTCTTTCTCACATTCAAGCACTAACTGCGTGTATTGAAGACTCACTTTTTGCTTCTCAATAATCTTCTCAAGGAACTTTTCTCTAATCAATGCAACACACATCACCTTTCCAATATCATCTTGCATCAGATGCCAATGTGTAAGATCTTAACTTTCATGTCTGAAGTAATAGTTCACAAGTCTTAGTAGGAGTCTTTCTACTAAGTATGTCGGCCACTACATTAGCCTTGCTAGGATAATACTTTATTTAAAGGTCACATTTTTCAGAAACTCCATTCATCTCCTTTGTTTTAGGTTCAAATCGTTCTAGTAAAACAGACACTTGAGAGATTTATGATCACAAAGTACCTCAAATTCTACATCATAAAGATAACGTCTCCACACCTTTAGTGCAAACACCACCGCTCCCAACTCTAGGTCACAAGTGAGATAGTTTTTTTAATGTGCTTACAATTTCTTAGAGGCATATTCTATCACTTTTTCTCCATGAATAAGTACTACATCATAACCAGACGCTGATGCATCCAAGTAAATTGCAAACCCTTTTCGACCTTTTGGTAAGGTTAAAATTGGACATTGGCCAATTTATCCTTCAAATGTTGATACTCTTCACACGTGCTTCTGTTCACTCGAACTTAACTCTCTTCTACAATAGCTTCATCATTGAAGCAACAATTTTGGAGAAATCCTGAATAAACTTCCTATAATAGCCAGCTAAACCAAAAAAACATCTAATTTTTATCACATTTGTTGGTGCATTCTATTGTTGAAAAACTTTAATATTTGCTGGATCAACTGACACACCATCTCTTAGGATTATATGCTCCAAGAAATTTTCTCTATTTAGCCAAAATTTCCATTTTGAGTGGTTGGCAAAGAGCTTTTTTGTCTCAATTTCTTTAGCACTAGCTCAATGTGCAAGACGTATGATGCTTCACACTCAGAGCATATCAGCACATCATCAATGAATATTATGACAAAATTGTCTAAGTATTCATAACAAATCTAATTCTTAAGACTCATAAAGACTATAGTACATTAGTAAGTCCAAATGGCATAACTCAAAACTCATAATGTCTATATCATGTGTGGAAGGCTATTTTCGATCTTCTTTAATCTGCAATTGATGGTAGCCTGATGTCAAGTCAATTTTAGAAAATACTTTTATATTTTTCAATTGATTGAATAAACCCTCAATTCTTGGCAATAGGTATTTGTTCTTGTTTGGGACCTGATTCAACATCCGATAATCAATGCATAATCGCATCGAACCGTCTTTCATTTTCACAAACAAATCCAGTGCACCTCATGGTGAAACACTTGGTTGAATGAAGCCTTACTTGCTAAGTCTTGAATATGCTTCTTTAGCTCTTCTAATTCTACTAGTGCCATACGGTATGGAGCTTTAGATATAAGAGTCGTTTCAAGTATTAATTCAAACTCAAACTCCACATCTCCCAATGGGAGTAACCTTGGCAAGTCATCGGGAAACACATCTCATCATCCTTGACTACTCGTACTGTAACGCTCGCTTATTTCTCAAGTCGGGTCAGACCGAGACCCAGACCCGGACCCGGGTCTTACCGCGTGAGTGTCCGACGAGGGCTGATCGCCCTCGTCCTCCTCTCTCTCTTCCCCTCCGTTGTGCCTCTTGCTGCTTGGGTGCTCCACACAGAGAAGAAGGAGACGACGGTGGTGCAGGCGGTGGCTGGTCCGGCGACGACGACGGCAGCGGTGGCGACGGCGGCTGCGTGGGTAAGCTCTCTCTCCCGCCCTCTCTCTCTGCTTCTTCTCCTCCCTTCCACGCTGCCTCTCCCTCTTTCGACAGCACCCCTCCCCCCCCCTTTTTCTTGCCGCACGTCCCCTCTTCTTCTTCTCTCTCGCCACTCTCTTTCT